>VZTR01029192.1:1050-33822 GCA_013400775.1 Chaetops frenatus | reverse complement strand
AGGCGGGGCATTGAGAAGACGGACAGGCTGTTTGGCCAATCAGCGCCAAGCCTCGGCTGACGAGCACGGCCGGCTGACGTTGCGTTCTCCGGGTTCCGCCCCTAGCGCGCGGGGTTGGTGGCGGCTGCCATTGGCGGGCGGGGCGGGTGCGCGGGCGGGGGCGGAGCGCCGGCAGGGGTTGGTGGGGCGGGGCCCGGGCCGCGGGGGAAGTAAACAACCGCCAGCGCGCGAGCGGGCGTTGGGGCCGGGTGCAAAGGCCGGGGCCGCGCGGGGGCTGTAGCGGTAGCGGGGGCGCGCATGGTCCCCAGAGGGCGCCACGTCCGACCGCGGGGCTCTGCCTCACTCGCCCTCACGGACCCCACGCATCTTCTCAGCCTCCAGAGCCCCCTCAGACCCCCACAGATTTTCTCATAGACTCCTCAGCATCCTCACAAGCCCCCACAGCACCCTCAGAACCCTCACAGCCCCCTAAGCCCTCACAACCTCCGGAGACCCCCTCACAGCCTCCTCATCCCCCACTTCCTGCGCTGGCAGAGGCAGCCCGGTGTTGGTGACGTGCAGCGGGTTGTTTATTTTCTTTGCACTGCTGTGTCACTGCACCCTTGTCACGGGTTCGGGATTGCCCCGTGCCAGTCGCAGTGGGGTTTGGTGGGGTGACAGTCCGCGTTACTCTTGTGGCTGCTGTGCAATCCTTTGTGGGATCCGAGCAGGCCACTGGCATAATTCCTAGGGTTTCGGTCAAAATACGAAGATTGAAGAGCAAGTTAATGGGCACTTGTGTGCCGTAAAATTCTCTGCTCCATCTAGATTAATTGTGTTGAGAAACTACAGCACTGAATGTTATTACATGTACCACTGCCCCACCATTTCAGAGGCAATGCTGGAGGGCGGGGAGCCGCTTCCAGTCCTCTACCCACTTCCCCAACACTTTCTTCCTCTGGTATTTAATTCCTCCTTTTGCCTTCGCCTGTATCCTCACAGTGGACACTGTCCAAGTCTGTGGGCAGAGCACATGGCAGGTCAGTGACAGCCCGGAACCCGAGCCGTATTCCTGTGCTGTGAGGGTACTTAAACCGCAGGGCAGGGCAGGGTGTTGGCCACTGATGCTGTTCCTGGTGCCTTCTCACTCTTAATAAAAAAATGTCCCTGCCAAAGGTACGTTTTATTTGAGTTGGGAGTTTTTGTGTACCAGTCATGTCAAGTGTGAAAATAATCCTTTTCCCGTAATACAACTGCAAAGATCATTTCCCTAGCCAGTAATTGTGACCACACGTCTCTTTACTTTCTGTCTTGATTTGCTTTCAAGGTCATTCTTGGACTACCTCGCCTATGATTCATTATGAGATGACAACTCTCAACAATTCCTGACACCAGCTTCCACCACCCACTTGTTTTGTTTTGGGATAAATAGCTCTATGTTTTCTTTCATTCTGCCTCTCAGGTGTGGGAAAGGATATTTTTTTAAGTCTCCAGTAACTGGCATTAGAATCTGGCATGCAAACCTTGTACTTGCCTTATTGATTGGTAATGTCTCTTTATTTTTTTTCATACTTCTCTATTCACTGCCTGCTCACAACATGTTTAAGCTGCACTCTTTTTGGTTTATGTTTTTACGTCGTCTACCGTGGTATATTGCTGTACATTATTAGAGCTTCTAAATGTTATGGCAATACACTAAATAAGTTGTAACTATGGAAATATAATTATTCCAAAAACATGAATTATTAACACTAGAAAACTGAGATTAAATATAATTTTTAAAGCCATTCAGACATGTTGGCACAAAACAACACAACTAAACTCCCCATTAGTTAATGGTGTCATGAATTAACTATACAATTATATTGCATTATATTGTTGATAGACCTTGGTAGAATTAAACTGGTTTTTGAAGATGAATTCCTTTTATTTTTCATTCTTTTCTACCTGGTCCGTCAGTTGGGTGAGGCTGAGATTTCCATAATTGTTTGGGTTTCATTCTGTAGTTTTACATGAAAATTTAAAGTGGTTTTAAATGTACAGAGCAAGGTGAACTCTGTTCATTGTGTGCTTATTTGGGCTGGTTGCTGAAGGATATACATGGGAGGAAGAAAGGAAAACTTTTGAAAGAAAAGGCTTGAGTTCTCTTTTGTGTTTATGGTTTTTTTTAGTCATCAACCTCTGGGCTTGCGTGACAGTAACTATGAATAATCGTCTCTGTAAGAAGAAATGTATCACTGCTTTCTGGTCTCTTTTAAAGTCCTTTGCTCTTACATTGCACTTACAATGTTTTTGCTAGGGAGCTGAGGAAGTAACCTATGCATAATTAAGTCATGCAGAATTTTGGGGTGGTGGACACATGTGATCAGACCCACAGGGACCTGCAAAAACAGAATTAATAGAAATAGATTTTTCCACTGGGTTCTCTCTGGCTTATAAGGAGTGCTTAACATTCCTGAAAATTTAATTTGTTCATGTTTTTCTACGTAACTATTAAAAAATACTTCCCGAAAATACAAGCTGATCTATAATTTGCATACTCTTTCTCAACCTTGATGAGTAGGAAGAACAAGCATTTGTTTTCTCTCTCTTTGAATATATATTCTTTAGAGTCTTTTGTGCAGTTGTGGAATCAAAATTACTGATTTCCTGTAATGATGATTTTTTTTTTTTTTTATAACTTATATAAAACATTTAAGTATACCTGTTAGTGTATGATACCCTTTCATTACTGATATAATTGTCTGGCTATGGGATTGGATCTAATTTTACTATTGTTTTTGTCACAAATGATTACAACTTTTACAAACTATTGTAGGTTTCTTTCTCTAGCTACTTGTCTGGTTACTTGTCTGGCACAGAGCCACTTTACCTTTGTAAAGTCAGTGCCCCACTTTTTATATAGAATCAGCATTTTCTTCAGTTTTGCTTACAGAAACCAACATAGCCTATGCATGAAATGTTTCCTTAGCTGTGGGTGCATTGTCTTTCAGAAACTAAAGAGAAATCAAGATCCTTTCCACATGTCTCTTGATCTTCACCAGACTTGAGGAACCTGTAGTTCTTAGAGCTGGAGGTATGTTTGCTTTATGTTTCATATATTTGTTTTTTCTGCCCTACCAAGTGTCTGCATGAGACAGGCACTGTAAAAGGCCTGAAATTGGAAACCATTTCTTTCATTATAGTTTCCTCAAGTGGCTATAATGTCTGTAATATAAAGCATTTAAGCTTTGGTAGTCATATTATTGAGCCAAATGGAGGGCCAAATATGTCATCTGTGGCTGAAGTACTGAGGAAGAAGGAATGGGTTCCTATAGGGAACTCTGAAATTCCACAAGGAGTGATATTATTAATTTACTTAAGATATAAGAGGTAAATGGTTTTGGACATGATGTTGCATGATTTATTGCTCATTTCTTCTAGTTATAACAGCCTATCTTATGCCCATCCTCAGTTACATCTACAGGAGTCATTACCCAATAAAAAACAGAAAGGAAATCAGTTTTGTTGAGTAGTAAAACACAATCCTGCCTCAGCTGTACTTGTGACATGTTCATAAAAGAAAAGGAACTGGAGAAATTACCTCTGTAGAAATTTAGAATAAAAATATCCCAGAAATATTTAGCAATCAAAGAATGTTAAGGGAAAGGTAAGATTCACAGTTTTTAATTGTATGCATTACATTTTCACTAATCATGTGTTTCTATACATTTATGCAAAATAAATTAATGTAATTGTTCATAGTGTGTATTTATGGCCCAAACTCTTCCCTCATTTTAACTTTACATCTCCAAAGTAGCCTGCTGTCATTAACTTCTTAGCAATTCTGCTCTCACAGTAGCTCATACAGTGATTTTTACAAGAGGCAGTTAGCTCACAAAATCAAATAGAACAGTGGTTTTAAATTACCAGCTACCACGGGTTATTCTGCAGATGGGAAAACTTCCCTGTCCATTTTATGTCAATAGAATAAGAAAATGAAATTATTGTGCCGTTTCTTAACCAAGATCCAGAGGACAGTAGTACCCACTGCTTAAGGTACAGATAAAGAGTTCTAAGTTGTCACTTCAGTTTGCGGCAGCCTTGCGCTACTTCCTGGGGCACATCTCTCCCTCTACTTTGTTTCATTCCCTTGGTCATTTAATGGAAATAAGAATTCCTCCCTTTCTCAAAAAGTGTTTTTAGAGATAAAATCTGTTAATGACAAAGAACCTCACACATTTTGGTATCAAGGGTTATACAAAATAATTGTAAAGCCAACCTGAGGGCTTCCTTCATCCCTATGGTTGTTAGAATCTACCATGTGCCAAGAGTCTTCTACATGTACGTTTCCCAGCATAAACTACATGGGGTCTTATTTCTCTCATCCAGGCCTTCTTTGCTGTGTTGAAATAAGATGCTGGAACCTTCACAGCAATTGTGATGATGCTCACTTATGGAAATGTATAGATTTGAATTTAAGATTTTCAGGCACAAAGATTAAAGGCAGATATCTTAAAGAGTTCCCAGTTTAATTTAGAGGGAGCTGTGGGTACTCAGCACCTCTCTGATAATGAGGATTTGGTTGTTTACTTGTTCCATTATACTCCTTTCACCATCTATCTAATCCTATCACATCATTGTCTACAGAAATACTCAGACACTTCATTTCTTTACTGTTCTGTGTAACTGGGGATGGTGTCACCACGCAGTGAAAAGAGCCACAGAATGCTGTTTTTCAAAGGCATACACTCACATTTGCACAACGTTTTCTCACTGGACCATGAATGAATAGTAAGATTATTCTGCCTGTTTGTTTTTCTATTGATGGATAGTTGCTGTTTGGCATATATAGATTTAGGATTGTATGAGATACTATGCAACTCTGCTAGTGAAAGAAACATAAATGTACCTTTTTGTGATACACAGTTTTGACCGTATGTCCAGGTCATTAAGATAGAGAAACTACTAAAGCAACCAGACTCTTATTCACTAATTTCACAGATTGACTTCGGAGAAGATTGGAGTGGAACAGAAACAGAAACAAAGATACCCATTTATATACCTGGAAATGAAAATAGTGTAATTAATATCAGTTTTCAACTATTCATAGTAATGAGCAAAAGGACTGTTTTGGTAAATCAAAAGCATTTTTTTTCCAAACTGAGTGCAAATGAATCTTTCCAATTACCTTCTTTGTAGTGCATCATATCTACCAAAAGATGTTTTATATCAATTAGCCAGTATGTCTTTAATTCTTTGATTTTGAAAAATTATTAGCAGAAGTAAATGCCCTCTAGACAGTTTATAAATGAGAACTGTCAGCTTTTTGCACAAGTTGGATGAATCATAGAATCCCTCCTCACTGCCTGAGTAAGAAAAACCTGGGACTGTGTTCAGAGAAAGATTGACATGACTTGGAGAAGTGAGTCTGCTGCTGGGTGCTGATTGCCCACTGTTTGGTGGTTGGTTGGTGATGGAGTCCGATTTCCAGGCAGTGCCGCCACAGGTACCACAGGCAAAGGTGAGGATCGCTGCTCTGACTGGAACTGAGCCGGTTCTGGAGGTGTGACTGCCAGGGCCAGCACAGTGCTGGTTACTGCCACTATAGACTGGGCTGATACACTGTGTCAACAGGGCTCATAGTACTTGTAGCAATCTGTAGCAACACCAGGCAGTGAGATTCATTTCCCCTGCCCCCACCAAAAAAAAAGGCCTTTTTGATGCCCAGATGGGGGCATGAGGAATTTGAGATAAGGACAGAGGAAAAGGTAGCAGACAAAACATGGATGAACAATGCTAGAGAGGGAAGAGCGGAATGATTGTGGAGCATTTTGGTAGTTGTAATTGTGGTGAAGTATTGTCTTCAATACTTCAGTGGTGAGATTTTGTTATGTTGATGTTATTTTGATGTTGGTGTGGGGAATTCTTTTGGTTGGTGTAAGTGAAGTTTGTGATGAATGTGTATTTTAATAATAATTCTTAAACATATGGTACCCAGAGGTGAAGGATGGAATGTGTTGGGTGTGCGTGGCAAGGTTTGGGAAGCTGGGCATAGGGGCTACACGGGTGGCTTCTGTGAGGAGCTGCCAGAAGTTTCCCCCATGTCCATTATAGCCAATGCCAGCCTACTCGGTGCTAGCGCCTCAGGGATAATGTATTTAAGAAGTGGGGGGAAAGCGTGGTTATGGATTTTCTCTGGTGGTCGTCCCTGTTTCCGTCTCAGGGAGGGCAGAGCTTGGTTGCACCAGTCTCTTTTGGAACTTCCTGATGCTCCTTAGCCTTTCTCCCTCCGCTCGCAGCGCTGCCACCAGTGTGAGTGGATCAATTTCCTCGGGCGCAGCTCTCTCCGCTGCTCCTGCGCTGCCACCCGCTCCCTGGGATAGGCTATAGCACCTGCGCGGCGGCGTGTTCCCATGGCAGCTCTGTCCAGGGGCCACGGCCGTCCTGGCGGGTGCCGAGGACGTGACTTTGTGCCCGTTCCGTTGGGAGGGCACCGGGCGGCGTACGGGAGCACCTGCGGACCGCCGCCGGGAGGAGGGACGGACGGGCGGCGCGCCCCGCTTGGCGCTCCCGGAGCGAGCTCCAGGGAGTGCCCCTGGCTGTGGGAATGCCGTGAACTCCAGAGAAGCTGCAATTTCCGCTTCCCAAGGGTGCAGTGAAAATACCTTTATCGGTCTGTAAGGAATTATCTTAAATGTGTAGCATGACACCACAGACATCTCGCACAGCGCACATACTAACTGCGCTGCTTTACTGTTTGACGTCATTAGCAGAGAGTGGTTGCCTTTTCGTTAGTATATATGAGTCTGGTTTAATTACTGCAAAGAGAATTAGTGCCCAGTGCTATGGTGCCCCTCACAAAGTCAGTGCTTGCTGACACACCTGAGAAGGCAGGGTGAGCCGGATCTGTTCCAGGATGGGACAAAACCTGGCCTTGCCCATTCGGAGCAACTCAGCAAGGAGTTGTGACTCAGAGGTATCCTCTGAATCATATTTCCCCTGAGCTGCAGCATTACACAAGTGGGGAGTGTGCCATCAGACCCTGCCAGATGGAGCACGTTCCTTCCTTCATGTCCAGCCAGCTCCCTGTGCTGCCACAAAAGGGACCAGAATGACGATTATGTTTGCTTCTGACCCAAATTACCCACACTTCTCTACTTGCTCATGGAAGGAAATAATTTCTCTTCGAGGTTGGCTTATTAATTTAGTGCCCTTAGCACAGCTTTTAGGAAGGCTGGCATAGAATGCAGGAATGCCTTACTACTTCCATGCAGAGCTCTGTAACCATCAGATGTCCGGAGTATAGTTTATCTGCTCCTGTGTAGGTGAGACATTCTGCTCACTTGTCAGCTCTGAAACTAATGCTTGTTCTTTGGGCACTCCCTTTTCATCCTATAGGAAGCACACCTATTACAGTGAGAGAAGATACCAGCAACACATACATGACTTGCAAACAACCATTCGAGTTTGATTCCAGGCAGACTTGGCAATAATCATCAGTATGATTAGACAAATCTGGGTTCTTATGCATTTTTTTAAGCAAATGAGTTGCACTCACATGGAAGCAAACAAGAATATGCTTTTTGTCAGTTAAATTTAAGAATTAAGACTTGCATAATCGCATAATCAGCCAATCAGCTAATTAAGCTCTGCAGTGACTTCTAACAGATTCAGGTAGCAGATTTTGCAGATGAACAGTGATTTACCTGTAAATAAAATTGAGATTAAAGTGCTCATTTGCTAATATTAGATCTGCTAGCAATGCAAAGGTCCATTGTTCTTGATGTCTAAAGAGGTTAATGATTCTGGTAGCCAACTAGGAATCAAGCACTGAGAATTCCTCATTTGGTAGCAACAGTAATTCTTCATGAAGCCTGGCAGTGAATAGGATTTTTTTACTTCTTGGTTTATGAAGAAGGAGAATCTGTAGGAAATAGGACAGTATGTGTTGAAATAGGTTCTTTCAGTGTTAAACATCTCCACTTTTATATTGAAATTTTCAGAGGACTTTACCTGAACCATCTACTTAAGGAACAAATTATGCCCCTGTCAATACAGGAGGAAATGCATAAGGAAATACCAATTTGCTCAGTTTAGCCTGTAGGACAGCTTGGGTGAGTAGCTCTCACCAGCAGAGATATAGATTGTGCAATCTAATTTAAAGTACGTAACTTGAAATTCCATTCTCTATGATACTTACATCTGTTCTTCAGACAGAGCTTTCACAGATTCACAAGTAGTTTTCAGCAACTAAAATTTTTTACAAAAGAAAGTAATTTATAGTAAAGCCAGGAGAAAAATCATGTTGCAATAAATTGAAAGGACAGGCGATTGTTGCTGAGTGTTTGCTGCCTTCTGATACTCAATTGTTATTCTGGCTAATTTTTTAGGCTTGATTCATTTGCTTGTGCTTTACTGTACTATGGACAGAAGGTGTGCTAGGGCCTTCTGAATGCCCAGTGAAACAGCAGCACAAGTCAAATGGTTTGAAGAAAAGAAAAAACTAGTAAGGACAGCCTTTATGGGAAGGTAACTATACTGTTAGGAGAGGGGAACAAATGCAGGCCTCATACAGGTGGAAATAACTCAAAATGTCCTTAGAGCAACACTAATTTGTCATAACTGACAAGTGGATTGGGTCATTCTCTGTCTCAAAAAGTTCACCACTCTTAGCCTTCACATTATTTTTACATTCTTTTCTTTGGATCCATATGAAAGCATTAATAGAGTTAGTGATTCAGAGAAATGTCACAGTTTCTTCTATGCTGTCTCTTGTGGGTTTTTGCTTCAAAAAGCATTAGGATGGTATTGCTGTCTAAGGAGACAGTTTGGGTTAGTGTTTTTATTAAGCTTAAAGTTTACGTTTATAGATTAAGACCAAAAAAGGTGAAACTTTTGATGTCGAGATTTTTTTATCTCTGACATAATTAATGAATGAAGAGCACAGCTCGACTGATTGTTTAGTATACTCAGAGTTTATTAAACTCAGCCTGCTAACCCTGAAATTTGTCTTTGGCTAAGGGAAACAATGTAAATCAATGTTCACACAGTTCTAATTTCTTTCATTGTCAAACCCAGTTCTATACTCGAGAAGGTAGACCTAGTCAATCATTTGCTCAGATACAGAGAGATTGCTTTTCTTTCAGGAATTTGCACTGAAGTTACCTGCACCATTTGAAGTTGTACCCAGGTACTCTATGTGCAACAATTTACAGCTGACTCAGAGCAGCTCAGTACAAAAGAACAAGTGACTAATCTCTTTGTAGAACTGAGGCTTTGCAACTTTGCTCTGAGTCATCATGGCAGCTCAAAGTGCCTTGACTTAGTGCACAAATAAACAGATTTAAACAGAGCACTGTTTCAAAACAAACGTTACTTCTGGTCCTGTCAAAGTGACCTCGTTAACCCTATTTAACAGCAAAGTGTCACTGATAGGCAGAGTAATTTCAAATCTGTAGAAGACCATCAAAGTAGAGCCTGAGAAGTTAAGGCAAAATACTGATGAAAGGAGGAAGGCAAAAATATTTTCTCACCAATTAAGAGTGCCACACAAAGAGAGTGGGAACAGTCATTTGCCTAATAGAAAGAATGGAACTGAAAGAATAAAATGGGAATTGGTGGCATTAGAATGTGTAGGGAAGAGGTAAGGGAGAACTTCTGTAGTTTGCCTGTTCTGGTCATCTTTTAGGCACCCTTAATTATTCCTTCACATTCTAAGATGAAATAAATAAATAACTAAACTAAACACTAACATTAATCCTCTGTTATTTGGCAATTCTCTTTGTGCTACAATTTGATGGTCCTCTTATCTTTACGCTGATATCTTAAGGGTAAATATTAGTACAAGTGGAGCCAGAATCTCTTCTGAAATGGGTGAGTGATTTGTGACTTTGTTTTCCAGAGCTGCTTTACCTCAGTGTAACAGGAGTTCAGGTCTGCCAGTGGGTCTGTGTAATGCCAAATATCCATGTACAAGGCACCTTCACTAGGGAGCAAGTATTTCAGAACAGAAAAGAGCATTCATATACAACTTATAAATTATGGATATCTAAATTAATAGATGTAGTCATTAGATACTCAGTGGTAGCATGGAGTATATTATAGGACTTGAAGTAATAATTTGGATTCTTAGACATATACTACTACATCTCTCTAATGAATATATAGAGATATATAAAAAAAGGTTTTTATAGTAATAGTCTCATTTACTGCCTCATTTCATACAGGCTGCAATTTCTGCAATAGTGGGAAGGTACATAAATCTAACAAAACTTCAGAAATGAGCAATGTCTTGTTCTTTGAATCACAAAATTAGCAAGAGATAACATGTTCATCACTTTAATGTTAAGAAAGGATGTTAGTTTAAATGCTTTTTTGCTTGAGGAAGGATCATGTAATATCTCAGAAAGTGAGCAGATTTGGACCTAGTCTGTACTTGAATGAAAGATGTGTAAAAAAATTCATTTTATTACAAGAAAAGATGTCTGTGTTTGGGTAGGTCTAATGGGTATTGCTGAGTCAGCCTGGCAGTCGTGCCTGCTCTGGTGTTAAGGAATCATTTCAGTGTTGGAATTGGATCCCAGATTCATTTGTTGGTTAGGTTAAATTAGGATACATGGTCTGTGGCATTACATTTAGGAAAGCTTTTTGTCTTGAATTTTCATCTGTATACCCATAACAACAATAGGAAATGTGCAAAGTTTCATTACAGTTTCCCTATCTGCTGATCTCTTTGTTGCTCATAGACTTTTTACTGGTAAAAAAAAAAAAAAGTAGAGGAAAATTGATAAAAATTTTTAAAAATATGTAAGTGTTCATTGTATCACATCTACAATACAAATATAAACCCCAAAAATGATGCTTCAAATGAGCTGCAAATAAGGAGTTGTAGAAGACTGAGATAGGAAGATAAAGATAAAAGGAGAATAATGGCAGCACTGACAGAAATTTGATGGCATTTGTACAGAATCAATCAAAAATCATTTAAATTCTGTTAGTCCATTAGTTCATACTAATAGAATAAAGGCAGATCTTCAAAGGAGAGTATAATCATTGTACTTTTAAAATTGCATTCTTTCTGAATCAAAATTTCCTCCAAATCTGACAATTAGGATGTGATATAAAATTCACATTTGTTTTTAGAACCACATTTTAGAACCACATTGTGTCCCAAAATGAATAGTATATAATATAATATCAAAAGAATACACATTAATAATATCTTAATTAATATCTTAATATTAATAATTATCTTAATTTGAGATAATAGGAAATCTATAAGATTTTTAAGACCAACATTCCACTAAAAATAGCTGATACAGGGTTCTATTACTGTTTCTAAAATAAAAATTATATAGTGATTATCTATTAATTGATTTGGAATCCCACAATAGGCAAAATTTTTGCTAACTAAATTACTAAATTTACTGCAAGGTTTCAAAAACAGATTCTAGACTGATTTTAATATTCAGTTGGCCTAGGGCTTCATAAAATGTATGAAAATAGAAGAGATAATCCATGGAGTTATGGAGATTGGTAAGCAGCCAGCTCCAGTACTAACACAAGTGGGTAGAAATAAAGCCATACAAGCAGGAAGTGGTGAGCCAGTTATGCTGTGCCATACAACTGGATGACAGAAGCATGACATAAATTAAATTCTAAAAAAACCTAAAAACCTGGCTGATGAACAGATCCATATGTTGTGTATGTCTGCTGTGTTTTCTAACATCTTTTCACAGTTCATTTACTCAAGGTAAAAGTAAAGGGATATAGAGTAGTACATGACTGAAATATTAACATTCGTATAGTGGTGGTTTTTACAGAATGGCCTACCAAGGCTTTTGCTGTTTCCAAAGTCCATTTAGGAAGCAAAACCAACCTGATTTAAATTGTTATTATTTCCTCAATACTGTGGGTTTTACCTGCCATTGTGTGAATTGATTTAGTTCTCATGATTTCTTTAAAGAATTTACTCTCCTTGATATGAACACAGCACATCTTTGGGAAATTAATCTAGACAGCTGTAAGCCAGCTGGAGTTGAGTCAATAGTCCCCCACGTATTTTGACATATCCTCTTCTGAAGTGTGATATGAGATGTAAAAAGTAACCCTGATGGATAGTGTTCCACAGTATATTAGCAATTCCCCCCCCCCATTTCACAGTTTTGTGATCACATTTTCTAACAACCAAACCTAGGTAATCTTTGTAGGTCATCAATTTATTTGTATGCCATTCTCCTCACTCATAAATAATATTCAGACATCAAGTATTGGTTTTGCTTGTGCAGCAGGACAATGCAGATTTGATATTCAGCCATTCTCATCCTAAACTAGCTGTGTGCTTATTAAAAATGGTTCAGATTCATTACTTTGTGGCCATTCAGGTCAGGCTGCAGCCAGCTGTTCAGTGTGGTGGTGAATCTGTGGGTGGGAGAGGGGAAGTTCGGGGGGCAGGGGGAGTTACATGAGTTCCATTTAACTCTGGCCTTGTAAACAAAGCTTGGTTCTGCATACTGATTTCATCAGGCAGCCAATGTCAACACTGGCATTTTCAATCTCTTTCTTTTATGTCACATTAGTGGAAAGTGACCTGTTGTGTTTGTGGAAGCTCTGGAATCCCGCAGGAGAAGGATCACTGAGCACCATGGCAGTCTGCCAAGTACAACATGTTCTGAAACACAGTGCTGAGAAGTTGCATTGTCAAGTGAAGCGCAGTGTCAGCTTAGCAGGAGGTGGGTTAGGCCGGTGATTAGCGACTTGTTATGACCAGCGAGCCCCCCAGGGTACATGGCACCTCTGCTGCCGGCTCTTCCTTTTCTTTCCAGTCCTGTCTTCTCTCTGCCTGTCCTCCGAGGTGGCTCCTGCAGAGCTCAAAATGCCGGCCTGTTCTGTCACTGCACCATGTTCTGCATCTGTTCTGTGCGCTGGCCGTGCTCTATAAGGAATAGTTTCTTAAATTGCTAAGTTGTTCAGAAGTCATATATTTTGTTCCAGTGAGAACAAGTGCTAAAAGTGTAGAAGACACTAATTTAAATTTTAATTTTATTTCTGCTATCCTATGTCTTTGGCCTGTTTCAGGAAGTCAGAAATCCTAATATTATCTTAAACTCTACTATGATAACAAATCCATATGATCAATACAGAATAGTAAAGTAGTTTAGCCAGTAGAAAAGGGAAGTAGCTTAAGTAAGTGTCTTGCAGATGGAAAAGACATAAAGTGTGAGCTGACTGACAAACTTTCAGCAAAGAATGAAATGTACAGAAACACTCAAATTCTTTAACATAGTTTCATTCGGCAGTGATGTGGATTCAGGTCATTAACTGCAATCTCTTTAAATACACCCTACTTTTGGGTGATGAGAGAATGTCTGTATAGCTCATACACACGTACTTGGGATCGTGTGCATGGAACCAAATCTACGGTGGGGGGAGGTTCTGGAAAATGAAGTTGGGAGCAAAAGGAATGCTTGATCAGGTCTGATTCTGCAGCTACACCTGGCAGGGAGCTCTCCTTGAAGCCACACACATTTTTATGAGATTTCTTGCCCTACTTTTGCAGACTCTGGAGACTTAGAGAAGCATCCAAACTTGCATGTGTTTGGATGAACGGAACTGTTTTATCTCTGAAGGACTCAAACTAAAGGAATGGGATATTCCTGAATTACGGGAAGCTTGGGTCTAAATTCAAATGCTCATGTAACATTGAGTTATTCTGTTCATGGATAAAAGAATGCCTGTTATAGTGTCCTTAAACCCAAATTACCTCATGATCTCAGTATTAAATTTTGATTGCCCCTGGATGAAGAAATACTGTGAGTAAACTAAGGGTGTCTCTAGAAACACCCACTCCTCCTGTGAGTCCTTGCAGACCTCGATGGTGCTGGTCATCAATGTCTCTGCTGCCTTATCCCATATTCTGCAGAGCCACCTGCATTATTGCCCTATCTTGCCAACACCTTAGCACTGTTCTGCCTGCAGCTGGCCAGGTGCTACACCATGGGTATAATCCAAGAGTTTAACCACAACTCATAGAAATCACTGGGGTTTGAGTTAAACTTGAAACCATTTTGTGTTTTAGTTTCCAACCTATGAAATGGAAAAAATTACCCCCTTTCTTCAACATTTCCTTCTATCCTTTTTTAGCTGCACATTACCTATGAAGATTTGAATTCCAATCTCAATTTAGTCTAGACTCTATGGTAATAAAAACTGATTTTACTAGAAATAAGCTGTAATGTATTTACAAGCTTTGTGTGTCTGTTCAGTCAAATACCAAGTTTCAACTCAAACTTTGAGAGTGGTCATAACAGTACTGTGTGATTTCTGCCCCCCCGGGATATGCTTATCAGCAATATTAATTGCAGTTATGTGTACTTGCTTTATTTTTTTTACTGTCTCTTTGATCTTTCTCCAAGTTCACAATTCTGTGACCACTTCTGGTTTTATACTCAAGAGCAAAAACAAAACAGGAGAAATTTGATTAAAGGTTTAGCACAAACTCTTAGATACTGTTTCATTATTAGCAAAAAGCACTTCCCATGAATAAGAACATTTGCACTGTAAAGTGGATAAAACTACAATAGAATTCACAGATTTACTTAATATTTTTGAAAGAAAAAAAATCCAGTTCTCTGTAGAGATAATGCCATGGAAACTAAAAAAGAGACAATTTGTCATATTATTCACAGATGTTACTACATAAATTCTTGTGTCTAATCTGCTGGGTACAAAGTTGTATTATAATGATTAAATGCTAAAAACTTCATTTAAGTAACAATAGGGTCATCTTGCAAGCTGATACTCTCCCATATCATAGATGAAAAGGAAAGCGTAGAATTACAGCTCTTATTGGCAAAAAATGATGAATATTCAAAATTGATTAAATCTATCAAATCCCATCAGCACCATCTTTCTCCAACTTCCTGCCACTGGTACTGTGATCTATTGTGGCATGACTCCAGCTTTGTTGGGAATCATCTCTGGTGAGATCTTGACCTATGAGCTGTGCTATGCTGGCTTCATGCTGATATTAACTGCATCCAAATCTTTCCACCTTTCCCAAGTAACACTTTTTATTTAATTCATTATGGACACACTGATACAGTGGATGTAGCAGTCTTATACATTTCATTGATACAATTTCATAGTATATTCAGAAACTCAATTAAGCCTAGGCTTGTGTTATTAATAAATTATTAAACTTAGTTGAGTTTCTGAATTATCAACCTTTCAAAATTCAGCCTCTAATTACTTGTAGTTGCTCTTAATTTGAAATGTTGGCATATAAGTTTAAATGTCTTCCTCACTACTATTTTTAAAAAATACATTGCCATAACTCACTTTTCCAGTCTGTTAAAGGAAGGGCTATAATTAACTTTTTTGACCTAAGCATTATTTGGGAAGCTTAACTAACATGCCATAGTGTTCTTTGTAAGAGAGATTTTTACTGGAGGTAAAAGCTCAAAGAAAGAGTTAAGGATTAAACTCTGAGTGATTAAAAGATCACCTTCATCTGGAAAGGACTGTAAATAAAGTGAGGGCATAAATGAATTTACTCTCATTGCAGTCTCATAGCTGCAAGGGGCCTTGAGCACACCACATGGTTTTTCACTTTTAGAGGCCCTCTACGTAACACAAATTAAAACCAGAAAGGTTTTAAGGCAGGGCATGCCTTTTCTTAGAACCTATGCCAGGCATTTTATTTTCATAGGTGTCAACTCTAAAATCATGCTTTCCTCTTACTTATACTTTGATGGAGGTGGAAGAAATGAAGGTGGAGAAGTGAACTCTGATTACTGGAGTAAAAAGTGTTAGTCATTTTGAACTGTTTTCTTTCTGTCCTGCAGGTTCCTGGCTGACCCTTCTACATGGAGTTGGGGGTGGGGAACAACACCAGTCTAGACAGAAGAGACCGACAACTAGCTGTCCACTCAGGTTTCAGATTATAAATGAAAAATGTTCAATTTCTCACAGATGTTTGGCAGCCACTGTGCTTTCCCTCTAATCACAAGCAGGATTTCTTCTGCCTGAAGAATGCGGTGACCAGTAGACATACAGAGACACACAGAATGATGATTCCATCTGCTGTGTGTCAGATTTATCAGACATTAAAGTTTTAGAAGTGAGATCACTAGGACTATGTTCTTACTAAATGTATTAACTTATTCTGACCTGACACATCTTCTTTTAAAGTTTGTGGATTCAAATGTTTCTTTCATGTGGAATGATATTTGTCAGTAGATTTGTTCCAGGGTTTAATTATGCCTTTAAATGTAATGTCAGACTGTATCTCTAAAGGCTCTTGAAGGATTAGGAAAAACAGAATTAAAAACTCTACGTATGCCCAGTTTACAAATAAAGGAATGAGTTTTTTTCTCTGCCACTTAGTTTTAAAAATTACAACCTGAAAACTGAGGCATTAAATACAACATTCTTAATTTCCCTTAGGACACTCAGAATTTCACAGTTGCCAATTACCATGTCAAATTACCAAAAATGTTGTAACTCAAGTTTAAAAACACAGCTCTTTTTTTCCTCGTTGTTATAGAAGAATTGAACTTAACAGCTAGGTGTTCAAAGGCTTAGATCTGGTCTGAGCACAGGCAAAGGTTGTGCAGGTTGCCTCAATCTTCCCCCAAATTATAAACCAAAACTAAATTCCTTTAATATTAATTGTACAGGAAATACAGGTTGAGCATTTTTGACTGTCACAATGTCATAAATTTGGACAGTAGGGCTGTCAACAAAATATGGTGCAAGAATGATGACAACAAAAGCAGTCCAGTGGCCAACAGGATAGAAAATAAAGAAAATATTGCAGATTAAGCCCTGGATAAAGAAGTTTTAATATCTATTTAACTACAAACTTATACTCTTCTTTTTCTGAGCATGGCTCATTCTAGGTGTTCACTAACAACTTTAGTTTATACTTCAAAATATAAAATGAGAAAATTTGTAGATGCATATTACTTCCTGTACAGTTATCCCAGATGTGAAAGAACCCAATGAGTCAAAATCCTGTTGTGGCTCTTACCAGAGGCTCTGTTCTGAGGAGAATTGAGCAATACAAACAGAAACATTGCCCTTTAAAAGGAAACAGAAATTGTCAGCTGAATAGCAGGAGGAACTTTGTGACAGAGTGACATATTTGATCATGAAACTGTCTCCCAGAATAAGTGCTGGAAACAAAATCACTTGGAACATTCAGGAGCTGATGAACAAAATCCACTGGAAATACAAGGGGCCCATCATGCCTTGGCAGAGCTAATGGCTGCTTTTTTCTTGGATTATCAGGGACTATAATTTATTACTCTGTACAGGAGCTATCACAGTATGTAGAGATGAAGTTTCTAGATACTATCACCATTCAAGTTACATTAAAATGACACTGTCTCACTGTCTCACTTGGGAATGAAAACTTATGTAATTTATTCAAAGAAACTAAAGAACCTGCTGTTCACAGTTAGGGAACACACAGAATGAGAGCATCAGGGAAACACCCAAGGAAATGTCTTAGCCTAATCTCTATATCCATCATTGCTTGAAAATGTATGCATTGTAAGAGAAAAGAGGAAAGACTGATTTAAAGACAGAGGGTGCTTGTGTTACTCAGGATTACTTTTTTAAATTTTAGAGGATATTCTGGAAGGGCAGAAATACGTGAGGAGGATGTGGGCGAGTGGATGCAAAGAACTGACAGAAATTGGAAGAATATTAAAATAAAAGATCCTTATAAAGCCCTTAAAAATCCATTTTCCATACTTACATCTAATACTCTAATTACCTCTCTGTCATTTGTCAACAAATTAAAAAAAAAAAACAAAAACAGTTTGCTGACCTAAGATTCTGGGAACACCTCTCAAAATGCACATTTGGAATGACAAAGCCTTAAAGATTTATTTAAACAATGGACCAAGAATTATTGTGCTGAAAATTTGTAAATTTTCATGCATAATTGTCAATTATTTAAGTAAGGAAAATCACAGCCTCCACAGATTTTCAAGCTGCATATAGACAGAAATCATTAAATAAGCAATTCCTGATGTGTATGGTTGTTCCACTTTCCAACTTTGACAATTATGCTTCTGAGACTGGGAATGTCATACATTCCAAACCAATGTGTAGCTGGAAAGGCAATATGTCCAATTCATTTGGAGCTGCTTTCAGCTCTAGGCAGGATTCAGGAAATGAGGAAAAGGATCCCAATATACTAAGCTAACTTGGAGAAAACCTAAATTTTCAAGAAGTTCCTAGGAAAGAGAGACAAATCATATAATGGCATCTACAAGGCAATTTACCACTTTTGATGCTAAGTTAAGGCATATCATGGGTTGCATTAAAACATAGCAGAAGGAATGAAGATGTATTTTGAGGAAAGAAAACCCCAGGTTCAGAGAATCTGGTGAACTTGCTTTTGAGCTAGGTTTCTTCAGTTTCACAACTTTTACCAGGGCTCTGATCCCATTACCATATAATACAGCAAAATGTTAAAATGCTGTCTAGCTTCATAAAAGCAGAGGCAATATTAAAAGTTTGATTTAATGTTGCTTGGATGAATATGGCAGAATGACTTTCTAAATCTCTATTTTTGAAAGTATAAAAAATCTGCACTTATTCAGCTGCGATCTGCATTGTCCTTCTGCTACTGCACTCACACAGCTGTGGCTCCTCTGAAGACAATCCCTGATGCCTGGCAGCAGCAGCATCTTCCAAAAAGCGCTGTTATTCACTGACAGGTGAGCAGATAATCCATGGAGTTGGGGAAAACAGAGACTGCTCCTTATCTGTCTCAGAAGTGCTGACTGCTGGGGTTGTGTTTACTTTGAGAATTGATGTCAAAATAATATCATGTGAAGTGACAACTTTATAACCCAGAGGAGCAAAACAAAATCAAAAAAATATCTTCTAATGCTGCAGAATCAGGACTCAGTTTCAAACATTCAGTGATGTCCATTTGTATATATTTACTGTATATTATAGTTAAGTTGCCAAATGTAAAAGCAAAGGCAAAGAACCTCCTAGGTAAAATTTTACTGTAAAATATAAACAACAAGGTGCATAGAGCTGCAGGCCTGGAAGTTTGAAGGTTAGTTCTTTAAAGGATGTCTTTCCTAAGAGAAAATCACACACTTTATCAGAGTATAGATATCAGATCATAATAATGACTAAAATAATCAGTATAGACAGAAATTGATATTCCTCCAATAACTTCTAAAATTTCCAAAGAAAGGCTGTGATTCTGTAGAAAATTATATAGTTTGGATATAGTAATATTCCTTTAGAACATTTTTCTGGTTTTTTCTGTAAAACCCGTGGGGTTTAGTGTATGCTACATTTTTTAAGACTTTTCTGTAAAGGTCCAAATTTTGCTGCTATCCAAAAGAGAAGCAAATATTTTGTTCTATACCCATTTGTTAATATTTCTTAATGGATCAGTTGGGGAAATTTTACTGTCCCATTTGAAAGTTATAAATCTCTTCTGAAAAAATTCAGAGGATGGGTGGTGGGCATGAACGAAAGGGAAGTATCTGGGGAGAGGAAAATAGGAGCAAAGTATTGGAACTGTAACTAGAAAAATATAAGAGAACTTACAGGAGAAGTGGGGATGTACTAACAGGAATGTAGGGAGGGCTGGGTGGGGACCTTGGGGTTCTTTCACCCTGGGGGAGGCACACAGTAAAGCTGCATGAAGCAGCTGCCAAGCTGGGCACCTGTCTCAGGGTGGGCAGCCAGCACCACTGATGGCTTCACTGATGCTGCTGCAACAGAAACTGAGATCCAAAGGACAAAGGCAGTGAAAAAGCCCTGTTGTATCACCCTTGCATTCCAGGCTGATGAGCTATGAGGCAATCATGAATTGTGTCTTGCCCATGTGAGGAGAGATCACTCCTCAATGAAATACTTCCCTTTCTGAAGTGAGAATATGAAATTCAGATTACATTGAGTGCTGCAAAAGGTGTTTCTGAAACCAATGAGAATGCTACACCAAACTGAGGCTAATTCTATTAGAAAACTGTCTGACAAATTAAGTGTCTTTCAAACTGACACAAAAAAACAGCTATATTAATCGATGGCGGTATTTTTTATTTAATGCAGCAGTTCAGGACTCATTCTTTTAAGTGCAGTAGGATGTGATATTGTTTATCTTGTGAAAGCAGCTGTTGCCTTTGTGCTTGTGTTCAGGAACCAGATAACTTTAATGATTCACGCCCTGTAGCATTTATATACAGGAGCTGCCTCAAGCTCCCTGTAGCTGCTGCACGTCCTTATGTGTTGAGCTGAGGTCAAATAAGGGATGCAAGGACATTTATGATAAATACTGAATATTCTGTTAAGTCCAAAATTATTCTTCCTGCTGAGGAGATGAAGTAGGAAGGGAAAGAGTTTTTCTATTATGCCTCAAAAGTGCAGAATCACTTTTGGCTGTAGCCCTAGAAATTCTCCATAGGAGAGGCACAGTACAGTATTAAATGAGGTCATGCTTTCATCTCCCTCACACCTACTTCATTCTGGTGTGCAAAGGGCTGATAAGAACAGAGTTCTGTATCAAAAGTGTGCAATGAGGAAGAGGAAGGAAGAGTGGTATTATAAAGGAGAGGCAGGAGGAGAGTTGCAGACCCTTAGCACCTCCCTCCTGGAGAGAGGTCACAGTAGTTCACAGCAGTCAGTCTTCTCAGGAGACATTTGCTTCGTGCTGCTCGTGCAGTGTCCTTATAGCAGTAAATTACTGGGGGGCAGTGGCTGGGATTTCAAATAGCTCAGATACAAAACATCTCTTAACTTAATTTTCCATTGCTTATGTTAATCTTCCATTTTATGAATGAAGGCAGTTGCTCTACCCGGGAGAGGAAATCAAATATATTACTTTTCAAGACAGGATGGCAGGAGTCCAAACACATCTAACAGGGGAAGGAAGCAATATTATCAGCCTTTCTGGCCCATTGATAAAACCATGGAAGGAAATCATTCAGCTTTAAATGAGGAAAAGGAAGTCTTAGATAAAATTCAGAAGTTGCCTTGGGAGTTTTCATATCACATCAATGAAAAAGTCACATTCAATTAACCAAGCATCCCAGTCTGTATGAAGGGCTTTATTTGTGACATCAAAGCAGAACTATTTACAGTTTGTGACAAGCTTCTCCACAGTGGATCAGTTGACATTTTTCTGGCCTGTCTACTTGGTCAGATACCTTTTCTCTAAGCTCTTCTTTATGAAAAAAAGCATGCTGCAGCCACCCTGGATTTTTTGTTCCATTCATGTAATTAAATCTGAATTTTTAGTCACCATTGCAGACAGAGTATTTTGATACTTTGGTCTTATTTTTAATTAAAATATCCAATTATTAATATTTAGAGCAAAGAGTAAATACAGTGACTCTGGGGGTTTGTTCCTAAGGTGGTCTCTCTACTGAGAGAGCATGTCATGCCATATAAAAATAGTAGTTTGAGGTAGTGATATCTCATTAATCTCTGCAGTGTGCCTTATTTTACATAACAGACATATCCAGTGCTCATGTTCTCTCTAGCAAACTAATCTATCATACTGTGATTGCTGTGGTAATGGAAAACAAATATAATCCAAATTTACTTAGCTGGGTTTAGCACTTTTGGGATTGTTGGAGTAGCTCAAGGAAGTCTGGGGGAAAAAAGAATCTGACATTGTTTCCTTAGGTCTATACTCTGTGATAACTTGAGATATAGTAAGTTAATTTCAGGCTAAATATTGAGATATAGAACAAAATATACATTCAGACAGAATCAATACATTGTAGTATTTCAATCATACAGGTAGTTAGGATTTTGATAAACAGCCATTTTTCTTTAGGTGCAGAGATCCTGGTTAATGCTAAGTACCTGTATCCTCCTGCTATATTAATTTTAATTAATGATGTTAATGCCCCACAAGTGCAATATACACCTTGTATTTTATTAAATTAAATTCTTACATTTGAACTTCACTAAGAAACTTGAAAGTCTGAGCAAGGGCCTTTCTGACTGCTGAGACAAACTAGCACATTGAGTATACAGATGGCTGGATTATATAAATGGTGAGTCTGTGAACGCTTAAAACACACAGAAAGCAATAATCAAAAACACTGTGCTCAGTTTAGCATATCTTGAAAGTAAAATGTTTGTTGACTGTCTCTCTGTGAAATCCAGAAGCATATTCTTGCCAGACTCTCTCATACTTGGTCATCTATCTAACATTGCTTTGTTATTCCAGAAGACCTAGTACTTAAAATTTCATTTTAATGTATTTGATCTCATCCTTCTATTTTCAGTCCTACAGGTGACAACTGAAATTACCATTATGGGCAGGAAGTTTGAAGCATAATTTCTTTTTAGGAATTTAAATGTTTTTCTCTGAAGAAATTAGCAGATCATAGACATGTCTAGTTGTAAGTATATAGGATAAAGAAATGTACGAGATGACTGCTCTCCTGGAATTAATACTGTGATGGGAACCTGAAAAATGCTGCAGCCAGCAGAAAATGTGCTGCTTTCCTACTTATGATTTTTCTGTTCTAATCAGGCTAGGATGGAATTCTGGCTGTCCTACTTACTTTTTTATTTACTTATTTTAAAGCTCGTTTTGTTGTCATGGACCCACTACGTGCCTGTCAAGCCTGACTTATCAGAGCCCTGTTCACTGTGACCTTTAAGGTACAACATGTTACTGTACCAAGGCTGGTTTTCCAATAACAGAGAAATAATCAGTTGACATAGCCAGGATTTATGGGGTCATGGGTTCTCTTTGTGCAGATCTTTGTGTAGTTAGGATGTAGGTCAGCAATACAAGAGTTAAGTCAATTTTCAAAATGTTGCTCCTCTATCCTGTTCCTGTTATAACACAAAGAGGCAGAGGTGGAACTGCATCACTGAATATCTATCAAGACAAAAAGAAAACCTTAGTTCTTATAGATTCCAGAACAGTTGTTTTCCATCTGTCAAAATGTAATAATCCTAGTTGCTTGTCATTTTTCAGGCAAAAGAGGTAGAAACCTAAGTACTCAATCATCCCATGCAATCTCCAGTGGAGTAAAAATAAGCTCTATTGGAATGACAAATCCCACAGACCTTGGTCCAGTCAAATGATTTCCTCTTCTCTAACAAGCTGCTACAAAGTATTTTCACTTTTTTTGGTACATACTCAGACTGCCTCCCACTTGTGGCTGTCTGTAATTCAGGGCAGGACTCTAAAATGGAAAGGGAACACATCTGGGCAGTCTCCAAACAAGCTGAAATACTCATAGATATGGTATAGAAGAGTTCTTTGCATTGTTTATAGGTGTAATGTGTTATATACATATATACAGGTGTGTGTGTGTGTATGTGTCCCCTGATTATTCAGCTTAAGCACTTAACAAGCTGTGTCATTAAAGGCCTTCTCAAAATACTTTTTTTTAAAAACCAAAACACAATACAAATTACACACAGAATTTCTGATTATATGATTTACCCTTGGCTGAAAAAAATGCCTAGCCTCCAAAATGCTGATCCTAAAGCAGCCTCTTGTTTGTTTCATTCATATGTGCACAGCCTGTTTCAGCTGTGAGGCTTTTTTTAGGCTCAACACAAAAATGTAATTTGGTATAGCACAAGTTTTAGTCTTCATTTAGGTCAAATTACAATTGAATCTCACAGTAAGAAATAGGTTAATTGTTTTAGACTCAATTTAACAAGATTTAGCCTTTGTATAAAAACACTTTTTGTATGGAAAAAAATTACATTCTTTTCTAGGTGAAGAAAGAGGAATACTTAGTTTTCAGTATCACAATAAAAAAAAATCCATTTTATTTTTAATCTTTATAAAGAGACATTCAAATAATAAGGTATTAAATAGTCCATATAAACTTTAGGTAAAACCTACCATGGTGTAATCTTTATAGCTAACAGAAGA
This sequence comes from Chaetops frenatus, assembly GCA_013400775.1. Taxonomy (NCBI): domain Eukaryota; kingdom Metazoa; phylum Chordata; class Aves; order Passeriformes; family Picathartidae; genus Chaetops; species Chaetops frenatus. The sequence continues at coordinate 9,962 of VZTR01029192.1, read as the reverse complement.
CTTCCTTCTGAGCCATTCTTAGGAGCACCCCAGGTAAACTATGGAAGAGCCAACAGTCTTTTGTTCTCTTTCAAAGACTGCAATTTTGAAAAAAAAATACATTTATTTAACATTTCACTTGGGCTCACACAGTCTCACTAATGCTCTAGTTATGAGTAGAACCAAGGATTGGCCCTCTGTCTGCTTCTTTGCACTTCTTGTCCAACTGGGAGATGAGAAGAAAGACTATAGCAAAGAGTTCATGCTCTCTTGGGAGTGATTTGGCCACTCCAGTTGTCATTGAATCAGAGGTTCCTCCACAATAATTTGTGCTTTCTGCAGTATGATTTTTACCAGGATGTTGAGACTTGATAATCAAGTATAATAAATAATAGCTCCAAAACTGGTTATGTAGGTAATTTTTCACATAAATCCTGAAGGCAATCAAACTAAAAAAGAATCCCAAAAACATACTAATAATCCTGATGATTCCCTATTTGACTTCAAATTACCAATAACTTTTGGTTTTTATAAAGCATGGTTGACTTGTTGGTTTTATTAGAGAGGAATCTATGTAGATTGTGTATGCTGCTAACTGAAATAAAAGAAATAGGGAAAATGCAAACATTTACTATATCTTCTGGACTTGTAAATAAGAAGTTTTATAATAGGTGTTTCCCAATTTATTGCTTCCCTGCAATCATTAGTGGAATAGTTCTGCCAAAGCATTAATGGAACATGTATTATAAAGTATTTCTAGCATTGAGAGCTAAAGGGAGGGTCATATTCTGGCTGATTATATATCTGTTTTACAGGAGAATGTAGCCCTCTCCTCTGAGAAAGCTAAAGCTTTGTTTCCCATTCAAGAAGATATCTAGAAACCAGAAAATCTTTGCAATAACATTTGAGATTAAGAGCATATAAAAATGGAAGAATGAGAAAAGGTTGATGGGGGAGAGAAAAGGGTAGTTTAGCTCCTCAGGCATGGAACGACATGTCTGGACTTTATCTAGGAAGCAGGTTTGACATTTATACTGTTTATCTCAGTGTGGCATCAGAGAACTGGATTTCTGTCTGTGTGACTATGGGAAAGTCACTTACTCCTCTTGTTCTTCTGTTCCCACCATAACCTCTTATTTGTCTTCATTCCGGATTTCAGTTCTGTGGGACTGGAAACTGTTCATTTGTGCAGCCCTTAAAGCATAAATCTCAGGTGCAGCCTCTGCATTTTGCTGGAATACCAACATTGATGTTTCTCTTATGACTCAAAAGAAGTCATTTGATCTCTTTGCTGTTATTTCCTCAACTTTAAAATGGAACAGTAACTAATGAGTGGGTTATGGTTAACTGATTATTGCTAATGAAATATGTTTAGTTTCTCAGAGAGCTTTTAAGGAGACCAAAATATTGAGGAAATTACAAATGTATTCCATTTAATTTTCTTTCATTCATTCATTCATTCACAAATGCTCTATGATTGACTTAAGAAATGCACTTTTGCTCAATCACAGAATACCCCATGATTTCCTGCGTCAAATCAGAGGATCCTCCTCTACCATTCAGGAGTGACAGTGTGTAAACAACAGTAGAGTAACCTCAGAAGACTAGTGATCCCTCTAAGAATGAAACCCAAACTAGTATTTGACTATTCTCAAAGTATACTGGACAACACCAGAAGCCTGTTCAAATTTCAATCAAGAAAATGAAACTGTTTTGTATCAAAACCTGACTCGTTTTAGCAATACAAGGAGAGCTGGGCTGGCAGTCCAGTGATAATATTATCACAAATCCACAAGGAATGATCCAGTCTTTCATCTCTCAGGAAACCAAGAATTAGGGAACCTTACTGTATACAGTGTAAGGAACATAGAGGATTTTGGTGCAGGAAAGTAGATGGAGAGGCCAGTGTAGAAGAGTCAGAAAAGGCCATTTATCACAGGAATCCAATAAATAAAAAGTGAGATAATAAATAAAAAGAGAACCTGCAATCTTTTAACATGGATGAAGGATAAAAGTATTTTTTTCCAAAACATTTTTCCTAGGGAATGGTAATACATTCTAACTGCGGATAGAAAGGTTCCTCAGAGATGCTGGTGAATGGCCAAGTGGCTTAGTGGACAGTGGGAATGTATAAATAAGAAAACAGCTAGACTTTAAAAAATTTTAGTAATTTTGATTTCTACATTTTTTTACAAGATTTAAGGTCTGACTGGAAATGTATTATTTTTGTTACCTAAATACTTAGCAATTCATAGAATTCTGTTGATTTCAGATATGTATAATTAGAACTAAAAGCTTTTCAGTGACAGAATGCTTCATAAAGACTTTTCAGCTGGAATAATTCCAGATTTGTTTCCTATTTGCATTGCTATAGGAAACTGTCATGCTATCTTTATATTTGCATGTGTATGCATCTGTGTGCATACAGCAAATTTAGAAGTACAATAACCCTGGAGGGATGCTGAATATATTGGGACTGAAGAAGAGAGCAAACAAACTGCCTGATAACTGAAGAAACAGTTCATTTTACTTTGTGCAGGCAGGCAGGAAAAGGGAGTGCAACGTAAGCAAGACATTTTCATTTGTGGTTGAATCTACAGATGAGCTATTGTAGAAAGTATTCTCCAAAACATGCTTACATGGGAGATGGGGCACGTGGTACTGATTAGATTTAGTACCAGCAGGGCAGTTTCATTACACAGAAACACTACGGTTTGAAAGCTGAAAATGTGTTTCAGTGTTGGAAGGCTGTTCCTTTAGCATCTCCTGCCTTACTGGGAATTCATGGCCTCTGCACCTTCTCAGAAAGGGCTCAGAACCTTTTAGCTTTGACCAATGTTATAGCTGGAAATATTCAAAGCTAGAAACAATGTTTTCTGTTAACAGTCAAACATGCTGGAAAACAAAGGAGAAAGCATGCCTCACATTCCACTGAAGTCAGTGGTTTCTGTCTCCTTTTGCACTTCAGATCACTTCCAGTCCCTTTTGGCAGGAGAGGAAAAGTCTGTGTTTGGGTCTGTGTTGCCTGTCTTCATCTATGGGCTCATCCATGGGCACTGAGCTCAGCCCTCTCAGACAGGGAATGCTGCTCCCTTTTGCTGTGTCCACTCACTGGCTGCCTTCCTCACTATAAACCAATAGGTTAGCAATAAGAAAAAAAATGCACAGGCTTTTTTTTCATATTTGGTCTTCTTGTGGAGTGACACTTATTTGATTTATATTCTTTTTATCTAGATGATACTTAGACATTTACTCAGTGGAATGTTTACTTGGATTTACTCAGATACATTAGATCTATAAAAACATGAGACAGAAAATTTTTGAGCACATTTATCTAAAAATGTCAGTAATTAAGACTGTACAGTGGTATTATTCTTAAGAGCATCCCCTAGGCCTTGATATAACAACCAGTCTGAAGAATGTTGAACACCATTCTTTGGAACTGTTTTGCTGCTAGAAACAGATTTACACAGCAAATCAAAATTATTTAGAATCAGTGTAACCAAATTAAGAAGGTTAAGAAAATATATTAGTATGTGTTGGACTTAACAGTTACAACATTTCAGCCTTTATTTGTCTGTTTTCTGCTTTTTACTTCCTCTCTCTTTTCTAGATTATAAATCAATGGAAGTCTATATTTCCAGGTCCAGACTTTGTTTCAATGATTATTCTTCCAAACTAGGGAGAATAGGAACAATAAAAAACACAGAACTCAGTATGAGCTCATTAATCTCACACTAAAACGAAAACACAGCCCTGTACCAGCTACTAGCAACTCTCCACTGTAAAAAAAGTACTTTCATACAGAGCAGTGCAGAAAATAAAAATCACTTTTTATATCTGTACCAGCTACCACTACTTTCCACTAAGCACATAATTATTTCTCTAGTGTCATTAATTCCTGATTGAATTCATGGTGATGAAAGGAAGAATCCCTAACTCATTTCACTTTTTTATATAATTCCTCTTTCAGAGTTCCCTTGATTTTTCAACTATTGCTCACGAGAGCATTCTGCAATATGGATAGTACCAAATCAGCCTTTCATAGATAATAGAATCACAGAATCTTCTGAGTTGGAAGGAACTCATGAGGATCATCAAGTCCAACTCCTAAGTGAATGGCCATGCAGGGATTGAACCCCCAACCATAACATTTTAGTTGTTTTCCAGTTTTTTCATTTTACATATGGATTTAATTTGTTCATCTAACAACAGCTGGGGTAACATGAACACATATGATTTAGCAAATATGAAAGATTGTATTATAAATAAGCCCACAACTACAATGCTTCTTAGAAGGAAGTGCCCAGAGCCCTCCCAACATGAATTGTTAATTACCATCCCCTTCAGCAGCCATAAAAAACTCATTAGATGCCAAATTATTTCCCTAAACAATGAGTAGCAGTGGTTCTTCTTGTGCCGATGTGCCTATTTATTAGAATTACAGTTTTAGTAATTGATACATAGATTCAAAGGGAGAGAAAATCCAACAGTGAAGCTATTTTTGAGTTGGTTATTGTCAAAGAAAACATCAGAAGTGTTCTTTAATGATGAAAATATTATTTAGTTTTCAAGCTCCAAAATTAAAAAAGCATCATTATGAAACTTTTCCAAAATGTCCTCCCATTTTATTTTACCCTTAGGCTGAGGACATAAGAAATATCAGCCTGATGTGACTGTTGCTTCATAAACTTTTAAATATAGAGGAGAGTCAAATTATAGTTCTTCCTCCACTTGAATGGAAGCACTACTTGAACAGCATTAGAGTATGCAAAAGCCCTTGTGTTTGTGGCTGAGGAGAAATGTGAAAAGACATTATTTGAGAAAAGTGGACTGAACATGGCATCACAGGAAGCATATACAAAGATAAAATATAGTAGAAGTATTTTGTGAAAGTGTAGAAACTCAGAAGCCTAAGAACTTTAACATAAACAAAAATAAAATAGAAGGGAGAGTAGGGGAGGAGAGGGGAGGGGAGGAGAACTTTTGAAATAGTTACATTAAAATATTTGCTGTTAAGTGTACGCCTTTAATGTCTAACGAAGGGCATATCCTAACAGTGCTGGATGAGTTTAAGACAATTGAAGCTTGAGTTTAAATATGTAAACATAATGGGTCTGTCCTTTATAATGCAGACTTTTTGTCTTGGGGTGACTGTATGATACTGTATCTCCTATCGTCTGCTTTGTGCCCAGACATGGGTCCTGAACTTTAAGGCAGGTCCGAGAGATGAGGGGGGGAAGCCGGTGGAATTCTTTCAGCGTGGTTTTCACACATCCTCCCCCAGGTTCGTTCAGCTGTGTTGTCAGCACGGATAGAGGGAGTACATCTTTGCTTTTAGCTAGATTCTTGTTTGTTAGGTGAGGCAAGAAGTTTTTCCGAGACTGTGGCTTTTTCTCCTGGAGCTGTTCAGCTTTGCCCTGGTCCAAAACACNCCGCGCGCCCGCCGCCCGGTGCTGCGCGCGCGCCCCCTGTGGGTGAGGAGCGGAAGGGCCCCGGGAGCCGCGCCCGGGCCGCCGTGGCGGGGGAGCGCTGTGGGGAGCGGGCCAGACACTCGGGGACCCGCCTGGGCACGGACGCCTCCCGCTGCACCTGAGNCGGCTCCGGACCTCTGGAGGAGCCGAGCAGGACTCTGACATCCACCAGCTTTCTCCAAAGCGAGAAGGTTTTAATATCTAACATTATTAATTCTTTTTCCCGTGTCTGCATGCACTCTAGACATGGTTACGACCACACCTCTGTTTTCCCTGGTCACACCAATTTGCTGGGTGTTGCTCTCAGGAAGTACAAAGACTGATGCTTTGCCCGCACAATAACAGAGTGCTCAGGACACTGTTACTATTTTGATTTGTATTGAACTACTTTTTAATGTACATCCGGCAACTTCCAATGTATTTTCTCAGAGAATGTGCAGCATAATTTGGGCCCATTTTTCATGAGCCTTCATTGCTAGTAGACAATACATATGGTAGATTCATCTGAGATTTTGTTATATTTTCTTATACTAACATTTTGTGGAGGCAAAAAATAAATAACTGACACACACACAAGGAACGTTGGTCCGCATTCCAGGTCAATATAAGGCTACAAAATTCTTCTTGGTTTTACTGTTGGCATTGTCATTAACAGTGTTCTGTGCCTGTTATCTGGTCATATTAATTCTTTTTCTGTTATTTCAAACATTCCAGTACCCTAAGCTTTAATTTGTCCTTGATGTGTATGCAGTTTATAAAATAATGTTACCATTACCTCACCATTTCACTTTCCAATGGAGTCTCCTCCCTCTAAGCATTCTGCCCCACACTATGACAATATTCTGTACTACTCTCAGTGATTTTCCCTCAGTAAAATCTATGTTTAGTTTTCAGACTAATTGAACTACTGTGCTGAAACCATTGTTGCTGATTTCTTCACATGTCTGCTGAGGGTTAGTGTGAGCGGTTATTTGGAGTTAATAAACAGAACTTATTGTCCGTGCAGTGCCTGTTCAGACCTTGACTGTTATGTCTGTACCCTAAAACAATATGCAGGAAGACCAAAATGTTGATCAAGTTAATATATTACCATTTGTCTATAAAATTCCATTCTCAAATGAGTAGACATTACATGCACCTACTCTAAGCCTAAAATCCGTAATAATTTAATTTGTTTTAAATTGTACTACTGGTCCATCCACACTGGTACACTATGTACAACTGACTGTTCACAGAAATTTATCTGGATGCTAATCTAGTCCATGTCACACTTCTAAAAGTTTATTACCATTTCATACAAGCATTGCATTGCTGTAAAGAATCATAACAAGCTGCTTAAGAAAACATTTAAAGTAACTTGAGAAAAATCAACAGAACATTTCTCTTTCTAGAATCTTATCCTCTAAACCTTCCTTCATGTAAACTAACATGATAGTTCAAATCTTCACTGGGATATAAATGAACATAAAATTTCCCATACCTGTTTTAATATTTCTGACCTGAATATGTACAGTCTTGAAAGTCAGACAGACTTGTAAAGCAAGTGACACTCAGGTTTTCATAGGACAAGGCAGACAGTACCTACAGGCAGGTGGATGGATAGAGAGGACACACTGACAGCACAGACCCTTTGCAGTCTCCTGACCTTACTGTCTGAATTTTAATTGTGTTAGAACTTCTAGTTCAGAGTTTGTTTACAGCACTGTCTTCTTTTTCTTGATAGTTGTTCAAGGTTGTGAAGATCTGCCTAAAAATAAAAACTAGAGCATGTCCCTTGTGCACATTTCTGTCTCCTTTCTCAAATAAGATCAGCCAGAGATCAACTGACACCAATACCTGGAGTCTTGGTTGGATACAGAAAATTGCTGGATACGCCAGGGCACCAGTGAGTGCTACTCCGGGTGCATAATAGCTCTGTGACTCCTCCTGGCAAAGGACTGGCCCTGTAACCTGAGTGAGGCTCTGGGAGGAGATGTGCTCTTTGCAGAACTCTCTGTGAGAGCAGAAACTGGACTTTGTACTCAATGTGCACAGCCACCTTCACAGACCAGTGACAAAATTTCCTTGGTTCTCAGCAGTCTTCACTGTTTGGGGCATCTAGTGCAAATAATAACAAAATTTCCTGTCTCTATTAATTACCAGGCTATTCATACTCCAGAGCCCACTTTAAATTATAGTAATTCATTCTTTTTTGGCAGTTGAATGTGCTAAGGTGTGTTCCATCACTGTCATTGTACTTTCTTGTCTTCCTGCTTGAAACTGAAAAAGAACTTGGAAGCATTTATTCTGGTTCTGTACTCAAGTGCCACATAATCTTATTCCAAATATCTGGGAATATAAAAACAATTCACTTTTCCAGTATTTTCCTATACTTTTGCTTTAGTGATATTTGTGAGACACTCACAGGTACTATCTGTATATGAAGAGATTTTCAAATGTCATTAATACTAATATTCTTTTGTTTTCATGGCTAGGATGTTATACTCAGACCTGATATACTAAAAAGCCATAGGCCTGTGTGGCCTTTTAGGTACCTAAAGAAAAAAATGTTGATTTTCCAGAACATTACCTCATAAGGTCCCTGAAAACAGCTAACATTTTCTGCAATATGTTGAATTACAAAAAGCAAAAATATTCTACAGTGTTGCCAGATCTTAAATACTAAAAAAAATTATTCTTCCCTCTCCTTTTGCTCTATCTCAAGAATGGTCTGAATGACAAGCAGGAATCTTCACTAAAGACACAAACATCACTTCTTTCTCCTTCCAGAGGAATCTGTTTGATTATTCACAGGTTCTCAACATCATTCCATCAAAGATCTACCAGATTGCAGCAGACACCCCACTTGGACTCCATGAAGCTGCTGGTTCTTTTGCTTTCCCATTTATAGAATGCTGTTCTTGGAATGAAATTATTTATGCTACTGTTAATTACTGTTACTAATTTTGCAGAGGGATGCAGTTGGTGTTGGGAAGCCCGAGCACTTGGCTCAGCTGGTGGTTGCCAGTTGGTAGAAGGAGTTTCCAGGAACAACTTTAGATAAAGTTTTGTTACAGTAAAGCTTTTAAACTCTTACCAGTGCCCCAAGACCACCCTGAAAGGTTTTACAAGCTTTCAGGTCCCCATCTAAGGTGAATAAAGGTGCTCTAAATTTTGGTAGTTCAGAGACAAGAAATTTGGACGGCTGCTATGCAGGATCCTGTTCCATCAGCGCTCCAGCGTGATCAGTACGCTGAACACGAATGCCCAGAGAGCTGAGAGCCACACTTGTGTCCGTGCCTGCGGCTACAGGGAGACAAACACATCCCGCTGTTTCGCACTGCGGACTCCTGGGAAGCAAAGTCCGTGCGCTGGTGCAAAGCAAGCAGCTGGTGCCGAGCCGTCCTTCAGACTCCGCTCTGACACGTGGCGGCCGGGCCGGGCCGGGCCGGGCCGGGCCCCGCGCTTCACCGGCGCGGA
>VZTR01029190.1:40885-53794 GCA_013400775.1 Chaetops frenatus | reverse complement strand
GAAAGCAATTCCCAAAAGTTGAACTGTTTTATCAATCATAGGGCAAGTACTAGACTGTAATACTCTGTGTGTGTCAGTGTATCTCCTGTTAACCTCACACCTGTCCTGACTGTCGATAGTAATTCAGCTAAATAAGAGGCTTGTTTGTAACATTTTATACTGCCAGAAAAATATGCTGTTGTTAGAAGAAAATGGCAAACTGAAGTCTTCTGAGAGGAAAAAAATCCCCATATCAGCAAGCACTTAAGAAAGGACAGTGTATAACACTGAACTAGTATATTAAATCCATGAGAAAATGTCTTCTCTAATACATGACTGCCAAGTCACATCCAAGTTTAATTCTTACAATGATAGTACATTTAATTACAATGTCAACCGTACCGTCACACTGCTGGAAGATGCAATTTAGCTCAGTTAATTTTGCAAAAGCACAGAAACAATAGCATTTAAAGCACTTTTTTTCAAAATAGGTGAGACACCTAGGTGAGATGAGAAAGTAGGAATGAACTGTAATTCTCCTTTCAGAGATGAGAGAACTGCAGTCCCTGTTTTCCTCTTCATCTCCTTGACACCAAGGTCACACAGAATCAGAATTGCACTCAGCTGCTTCAGAGTGCCAAGCTCAGGCTTCAACCACGCCCTACCTAAAGAGGCTTTTGCAAATCAATGCAACAACAAAATTAGACATTTTGACATATCTTATTATACTTAATTAGATAGAATTGCATCTCCTTAATTGCCTTTATTATATGCTGATGACAGGCATTGTTTAAATTCTTCACAAGAAAGCAGGTTTTTAAGTTCACCTTTCAAACTATCTTTAATGCCTTCAGCTGCATGCAAAAAGTATGGACAGCTCCTTCAAGGAACTTTAAATTCATACAGCTTACCACATCTCTATGGAGGAAGCATTTGAATGAGTGCACTGTGGTCCTGGACTCATTTTTTTACCTTGCTGCTTTTGGATCATTTCCTGAGCTGTGATTCTTCATTTTTTCACAGAGCTCATTCCAGTTGGTATCTAGATGGAAACTTCTGGGCCAGTGACAAAAGAAAAATAAAACACAACAATGCTCTTGCAGTTATTTTTACACTGCAATAGGGAGGTTGGGAAGCTAAGGAAGTGCCAGATGTCAAGCTATAAAGTGGTCTCATGTCTCGATTCCACTAAGAAGTGAGGCATACGCTGAGACCCAACTTTCTTCCATGCAGCAGGAGATTGCATTTAGGTACATGCAAAAGAAATGTACTGTAATAAGCCATCCATATATTGCAACCATCTTGGATGCATATAAACTATATCACCACAAAATCCTCCTTTTGCTGTACAAATCTATTTAATGGAACTAGTTTTATTTGTCCAATAGTTAAACAGCAGTTGTGCATGTTCAGACATCAGGTGAATTATTTTGGCCAGAATTATGAATAACAGCAGTTAAAACAACTATCAAGCCCTTTTTCCTTAAACTATAAAATCTCCTGGAAACAGTGTCTTCAAAGGTGTTGTTTTGTTCTGAAAGTTTGTCTCTAGAAAATGAAGTTTGCTGCCCGCCTGTGCTGTTATCTAAAGGATTGCACTGTCATCTTGTGGCAAGAAAAGTCATTTTAAATCTGGTGCTGTTCGTGGCTAAGACGGAAATCAAGGGAAAACAAAAAAAAATTAAACATAGGAAATGAATTAAGGAATAAATATCCTATGATAGAGGTTTTATTAAGAAGGGGTAGAAGGTAATAATTTTCTCCACTCTTCATCGCCTTTCCTCCAAGGGTTTCTCAAGTGGTTAGACATGGTCTCTTCTTGGCAAGAGTTTCTTCCATTGAGTTGTGACGTCAAACTCCTCAGTAAAAAGTCTTCTATACCTTAAACAGTGGAAACACACAAACTTCTTGACAATACCGGCAGCTTGAGGTACCATCCTCTAAATAAACTGTCCCAACTCCACATCTTCAGGGTGCTTTTCTTAGAAAGCCTGGCTACTTTCAGAGACCCATAAGCAACCCTATATGTGTCCGACAATTCACAACCTTTCCTTCACATCAGCCCAGAAATTCCACAGCATCCTTTCCTGTGTGGTGATCCCAACACCATCTTGTCTTCACACCTTGACCCCATCCTTTCCACATCTTTCTTTCTCACACAGATACAGATATATCCAATGGTTTCACAGAATATGTCGAGCTGAAAAGGACCCACAGATATCATTGAGTCCAACTACTGTCCCCAAGAGTCACACCGTGTGCCTGAGAGCATTGTCCAGATTCCTGAACTGTCAGACTTCGTGCTGTGACCATTTCCCAGGGGAGCTTGTTCCAGTGCCCAACTACCCTCTGATACCAGATAACATTATCTGGAGATAGGAGAAAAGAAACAGAGGCAGAAAAGGTGAAAAATGTGAAAATTAAATGTAACATTGTAAGACTAGAGTGGCACGGATTGGGAGAGAGGATAAAGTTGCTGATACCTTGCAACAGTTATAATCATTTACTTGGTAGACATAGGATATATCATCTGGTCATGGAATAGAAGTACTATATTATTAATGAAAGCCCTGAGTACACCAGAATTAAAAGATCAGCAATCCAGAAAACCTGTTAAAGACAAAACCATTCTAGAAAGGAAAAAAAGAAAGAAAAACCAATAAAACTGAAAATTTTGGAAAGAACGGGTGTATAAACAAAGTAATAACAAGGTTGAGAGTCTCTCCTGAGAAGTTTTCTTTTACTGTACATTTTGTCATAGCTGACACTTGTCTAAAGAATCGTGCTTTTATATCCATTGGGTCCAACAGAAATCAAAGACAATTAATAAAGCTCCAGTCATTTAAATACTTATGCATATCCCTAATACTCTGCATGATTCAAGGAGACAACTATCAGACCAAAGTAAATAAAACTGAATGTCTTAATGTAAATACAAATTTTTGAAGGGGAAAAGAAACCCCTCTCCTCTTAATTTTCTTGAGGTTTTTTCCAAATTAAAAAATAACCTGTCTCTCTTTTTTTTTTTTTTTGTTGAAGAAGGAGAGAAAAGAGAAATGAACTCAAACTCTTCAGTACCAATCTTGGGAAAGAAAAAAGATGCAACATTAAATAAAACTGGTTTCTTGTTCAAGAGACTAGGATTTTTTTCTTTACTCTGAGTACATTGTACTTTTGCCAAGCCGCTGTTAACTATCTACCTGTGTTTACAGGCAGGAGGCATAAATTTGCAGTGAAGCAGCTCCTAAAGCCATGACCATTTTCCCATCAACCATTTTGCTTTAACTGCTGTAGCTAGGTCTAAATCTCAATTTCACCTTTGCCTCTCTGTCTTTAAAAATCTATTATCAGTAACACACTAGACATGTAAGTCAATATCTGAAGAGCCCTCACCAGGACCTCTGAATTCATGTCTGAATAAAAAGCAGCATGCTGACATTTAGCTCCTTGATTGCAAACACAAGTGTTGCCTGTCACCACAATGCAGAGTTAGATATCAAAATGCTATTTCTTTTGCCATTTGGCTGAAAGGAAACAGGACTGTTGAACTGTTTAAGAATATTTTTTCTCTAGAAACATTTCACACAATTTACAGCTTGTAATAACAATGTCTGCAAAAGCTTCAATGTGTTTCTTGTTATTTTCCCTATTACATACATTGCTTGAAATGCTGCCTCCCAAAAACCTAACATTTTCCAGTAAATGACAGATGATGTAATTGAGAAGGGAAGAAAGTGTGGACTTTTGTGAAGCTTTTAGGAAGCTGCAAAATGTCTTTTTCAGTTATGGCCTTATGGTTGTAAATATGATTTTATATGTTTTTCATAATTGAATAAATGCTAAACTCTTCTAACAATGAAAGGTATATTTATAGGTAATTCTTCATCTTCTTACCTTTTACATTTCTGATAAGAAAAGAGAATATATATACACATTAAATCAAAACATCTCCAAGTATCATGGAACCTTGGCATGTTTGCCTTCAATGGAGGAAATGTTGTTTGAATGGCTTTTTGCTTTGGCCAAATGAGTATTTGGTTGTGTAGAAGTCATACTGACTGATTCTTTCCTTTGCACCTGGAAACGACCACTTTTAGTTGGGTTTGACTTATCCTCCCCAGAGGGACTGAAAAATGAATCTGCTTTTAGCTTTTGAATTTCATGTAATTTCAGCTACCTTTTCACTTGTGCTAAAATGTTATGCAACTTTTATCAAAGCAGGTGGCCTACTGACTTCAGCAAGCCAAAGCAAATATTATCTGTCCATCTCTAGTAATTCTGCACCCCCAGTGACTCACTCTGCTCATAAGTGAGCCAACCCTGCACTTTTCTTCTCCATTTAATAGTGTTCTCTCCAACCTGGTCAAGAAATACCCTTATAAATTGACTGAATGGCCTCAAACTGAATGGCCTCAGCTTTCCCTTTGAGTTTCCATTGTATTGTGTCACTTCCATCTGCTTCCCAGAGACCCTGCTGAGGCTATCTGTACTCCTGTCCTGTGTCAGGGTATCCTGACAGTTGACAATGCCACAGGGCAGACAGTCACACTGTCCCTCAGGGCTGGTTATACTTTGCCATCTCCCCTTCCCATTCCCACTACAGTTTTTCATATCTCTTTATTCTTCTTCCTCTTGATGCTGTGTTTCATCGGCTTCAGTGTCACCATATCCATTATGTTGCCCAGTACTAGTTCCTGATTCACCAGAGACACTTTGCCATCACCTCCAGGCTTGACATGCTGGTCATTGGTCCTCCTTAAGGTCCTCAAATTGAGTGTAAAATGCTATGCCATCACTCTTTGACTCGAGTCAAGGGCTGACTAGGGTGTGGGTAAAGGTGGCTGTAAAGGATCACAGCTAAAGATACCCAGCCTAGCTCTGCTTCTGCTGTCTAACACCCAGCTCTCAGTTTGCCAGTCTCCTCAATTTTCTCTCTTCAGAAGTGTTTTGGAGCAGGTATCTGTAGGAGAGAAAAAGAAACTCTAATCTGCAAGGCAAAATATAAAATATTCCTGTCAGAGTTAGAAAATCCACTGCCATCAAGCAAACACAGTCCCATGGAGGTCAGTGGTGCTGTGTCAAATTACAATGATAAAACCTGGACAGTAAAGGCAACAAATACCATGTGCAATAGATAGGAAACATGTTGGCTGTTGGAGAAAATATCTAGTTACAAGATAAACCACTACTACTGCACCATCTTTGGATTTATTGCTTATGATTGAGTTGAGTTTAGTGACCTTTGGTAGCCTTTAGTTCATATCAACTTCACTTTGTCATGTAACTGACAAATACCACAAATTACAACAAAAACAGTGAGGCCAACATCCAATGACAGAATATGACTAAACATTAATTATGTATAAAACCAAAATTCCCTTATGCCTAACGAGGCTACATCTACAGGTCAAAATTAAGGTAAATATATAGAATAATGGAGAAAAACCTGTGCTATGACCTACTCCCCTTCAAGACAGTATAAACTCTGGTCAAGATCATCCTCATTTAACCTTGCATTATGAAGTGACTCATTCAATGTCTCCTAATCACTGAAAATCTACCACATGATAAGGACACCAGACAAAAATTAGTTCCACACGTGCTCATGCTTGAAGCACACTTCTAATGATTTGAATTGCATGAGTCAAATATTTGCTAACGGGCAAAGACAAAATATTAACTTGTTAAACAATATAGTGATCTTCTCAGACAATATTTATACATTACCTAAAAAATATTAAATTAAAGATAACATTTTCAAAGACCCTGACTTGAGCTCCCACAGACTTTCCCATCTCTTTGCTCTTCTTTTTTTTGTCCCTTTGAAAAATCATCTGATAAATGTCAGACTACTTAGATAACAATGTGACTCCAAAGCACAGTTCTCCCCCATGAAATAATATACAATGCACATTACAGACAAAATAGAAAACCAACCTATACACTATCACTACAGACTTTAAAAATTCTCCTTCTAGTTTATATCATTTGTCACATCACTGGTATTATTAATAGTCTTTATTTCAAATGTGGATTTTTTTTTTTTTTAATCTTGCCTGGAGTTAGTTTTTCATTAGCACTGGATGTGAATGAGAATCCCAAGTACAATGGCAAATCTTAGCTGTGAGTATTTAATTTCAGCTTTCATCTTCTAAAATATCAGAGGTGGTTCTGCAGGACTTGCTTGCTGCTGTCAGTCCCTCAGCCCACCCTATTGGGCCTGGATTTTCCACAGATGCAGAAGGTCTTATCTGGATATAGCCCTTAAGATTTCAGGCTTGAACACCAAGAGGTTCTCAGGAGTAACTTTAAGTAATCCTGAAGCTGTCAGACTGGTCAGTCCAGCTAGAAGACATTCATAGCCACATATATATTTTCATATTACGCAGAGCCAATGTCTTTATACTCGTTTTCTTTGACAGTTTTCCCCTTCTAAAGACATACTTTGCCACTGGCAAAGAAACAGACAACCACACCATTTTAATTACATTATTTCAGGCTTATATTGCTATTCAAGGAAACAGTTATTATAACTTAGTATGGCTACTTAATGTCATACTTTGTCTCCCACTGCAAAGTCTATCATATAAATATATGTAAATATACAAATCACTGAGAGGAAAATATTACTGTCACATCAGGGATACAAGANTGAGCAGGTGAGTAGGTGAACGTAAAACCACTACATATAGCTAATATTGAGCTAGTAGTTTAAAATCTATACACATTTAAAAAACCACCAGAAATGTTCTTGCTAAGCCTTAGGTTTGTAGCATGATGATTAATGGCCCCAAATAAATAAGAAAGATGGTGTGACAACATACTTCCCTATAAAAATCTCACAGTCTTTGGTTCAGTAACTCTAAATCAAATACATTCTTGGCAATTACATTTCACTGACAACATATTCCGTCTGTAGTTTAAAGAAAGGAGCATTTGCTAATGAGTCTGCCTGTGATGGTTCCTTCAGGGTTCATATGTTCCACTACAAAGTCTAGGACAAGTTTTCACTGATAGAAATTGTCACTTCCTAAAGATCATCAATAGCTGGTGATGCACAATTATAATTTATTTCTTAGTGCTAGACACAGTTTTCCATTTGACCATGTGATTGTTCATTCATTTTTGTAAAATCATCAACTAAAACACCTGCATCCCTAAGAACGACTGAAAAGTCCAATAATACATCCATCAGATAACGCTGAGAAAAGTACAGTGTTAGATTTTCTTATCTTTTTATTTCCTACATATTTTTTTCAACTGACATTTTAAAAAAATCCCAACATTATTAACAGTCTCTTTCCAAGTAAATGGGAAACTTAAATCAGGAGAGATGGGAACATGAAGCTTTCTCTAGCCTATGTCAGAGGTGAAGAAAGGTTTGCTCATTCTTCTCATTTGCTGAGTGACAGACCCATCTGGGCAGTGAGCTTGAGATATTGAACATTTTTGGCCATCTGAGATCATCCTCCTTTCACCAGGTTTTCTAGCCTCAGACTGGCTTCCCTTCCTATTTATCCCATTCTTTCCAAGCTCCACATTTGAATTGGTCATTGCAGGGAAAAGCAATTAAATACATTTTTGCATGGCTGTTAGTTCCTTCCAGCTGGGCTTATGATTTTTTGTAAACCTGTTTACTTTTTCCTTCTCAGACTCTCTCGTAGCACAAGCCAATTTTTCCAGAAATTTTCTTCTAGTTTTTTCCTTTTTTCAACACCATAGACTTTAATTTGTTGGATTTACCAACAAGAAAAGAGCTCAATGTTACTAGGATGTGTCTTAGGGCTACTGAACAGCCGGTCACCTACACCTAGACAGATTTCTGAATCCCTGAGAAGGGGATGCAACTGAATAGGGCAGTTCGACCTCATGCCACACCACACGACTGGTTAGGCTTGGAGCCTTAAAACATCATGGACTTAATCAGAAACATGAACCCTTTTGCTCCATAGCAGGCCTTTCCAAGGTCCCTTGTTCTCTGCTCGTGTTTTTTTCTTCTATTGCATCTAGTGGTCAGAGAGATCAGACAGGAGGGAGTCGGGGGGAGCAGAAGTCTCTCTCTGTAACAGCGTTGCACTTCGTTGCAGTCTCTTTGAAGCTTCAACTTCCCTTTCTTCTGACAGGCTCTACCCTGCCTACTTGCAGCTGTAACAACTCATCCCTGGCAGCAGATATGTACTAAGAGGTGATAGGGCATCTGGTATATAGATCAGGAACATCATCGGGCATTTCCAGAAACATTTTCAGGGTAAGGACTCTTCCCATCACTTGTGATTTAGACTCTGCCATTCAAATAGCACTGTCTCCTGACAGGAGTGAGCACACTGATAAGCACAGAGTCACAGCACCCTTGGAGGACCAGTGCACAAGAAAGAGCAGTGCTTGGCCTCCAGCTTCCCCTGCTCCCAGGCTTGGCTGGAGCAGGAAGGGCTGCTCCCAAGAGCCGTGGAGATCTTGGCAAGGGACGCACTGGTCCCTGCAGCACAGTCCAGAAGAACCCTGCAGTTCCATGGGTCCTAAGGTTCCAGTATGGAGTGTTGCAAAGATGATTACTCCTTCTCTCAGAAAGATGAGAAGAGAGGAGAGCAGACTGGAAGGGTCTTGTGCTCCTGGCTGGTTGTGCCTGGTTCAGGGTAGGAGGATTTTTATTTCTCTGCACTTCTTTCACACAAAGATCAGCTAGAGCAAATACACAGGGGAAAGCAAATTTTAATTTGCATGACTGCTTCTCTCTTTTGAAAGGATATTCTGGCCACCTATTTTAAATAATTCCTGTCCTGGGAACAATAAGGATTATTAGAAAATGCTGGAACGAAGCCTTAAGTTCCATTACAGTAATTTGTTACTTAGTTATTTCCTTTGCCAAGAGTTAGATGTCAACATATGAGCATGATAATTATATATATATATACATTACTCATTCCAATTAGTTTTATTATAAGTATGTCATATTTCATCCTTGTCAACTATAACACACAACAGGACCAGTGGGTTCTTAACATTTGGTAGTAGGTTTATTTTTTCCAAGGAGTTTGACAGAGACACATGAAAGGCAGACACACATTCCATGTGACAATAAACAAATTTAGAGACAGCAGCCTCTATAAATAATCTATGTTCATCATCTTATATAAGAAAGTGGAAGGTTAGCCACTTATTCCAATCTATTAAATGGTCTGCAGCAGTTTAGTAAGAGAACCTGCAGGGTTTCTTGCTATCACTATGCAGTCATGTGGCATCAGTCAGGGGATGACACAAGAATAAAGTCCATAAGCATGTGAAGATAAATGGAAGTACAAATCAGTGATTTGGAAAGATACACACAGAAAAAAAAAACCTCTAGGGAACAAGAAGGAGCAATTTTTCTTTTCTGATTCTGAATAATTTGTCACTTTATACAATATTTATTGTAACATAAATGTCAAAAGCATGTGCACTAGTCTTTTCTCAATATGGAGCACCTAGTCTGTTCAGGGAAGGATTCCTGACGTTAGAGCACAGGAATTGAAAGGCATGAGAGCCAGGAAGATTTCTTGCACCATCTTGGAAGAGTCACTTTTCCACTCAGTGCTTCTTCCATCTGTAAATGATCAAAACACACCTCCAAACTCGTTAGTGGGATAGTGCATACTGTTACTACTTCCTAGGAGTATGAGACCTCCCCAAGCCCCTGAGTACTGCAGGTGGGGTGGGCAGGGACTAGAAAAGTCTTTAATTTAAGGGAACAGGATTTGTTCCACAGAAGCTGTGTACAACTGTAAACTATAAGCTGAGATAGGTATTTTCTATTCTTGTGCAAATTCATCCTCTGATGGTCAATTTGTAACCTTTTGGAAAAGGAAAACACTCTGCATACATGCAATATAACCTCCTTGGTATTAGCTGCAAAAGTTCTAAGCAATCCCACCTCCACTCAACGTCCTTCACACCCCGAGACGATGCAGCTCTAAACTATCAGGGGATAAAAGATCTTGGCCATGACACAATTCAGAGTATGCACCATCTCATCTGCATTGCTTCTGTTTCCATGCTGTTCTCTGAAACTCTGAAAGAAGGATTTGCCCAATTCAAATACAGAGAGGATGTGTTCCATGGAGAGTAGTTTGGGAAGCACAGGTAGAGGAGAGCAGGACCTGAATTTGTCCTTCCAAGATTCAGGTATGTTCTGTCAAGCTTCAGGCCTGACTAGTGAGAAAGCAAAGAGAATGGGGCAAAAAGTCCAGTGCAAGGAAGGGAATGAAGATTAGGTATTAATGAGGCAGATAGGATAACTAGAAGCTAAGTCTGAGGAGAAAGACTTCTAAAAGATGTAGGAAAAACTATGCAACAGGTTGGATAGCTATCTCGAAACAAGAAGGCAGGGGAGAACTGGAGAAAATATCCATATACTAGGAATATTTGGTGAAGGGAATACTTACCATGTGTCAATGTCTCAGTACTGGAGACAAGACTGACAGCACAACCCCTTTACAGCTTGAGATGGAACCAAATGTTCCCAGGTCTCACTTAGTGCCACCTTAGAGTCAGCAAATATCTTTGCCCCAAAGATAAATAATAACTTATCACTGCTATCAATTTCTTACTTCAGTTGAATAAGCCAAAGTAGAAACCATGAGAAAAAATACCATTCAGTTATACTATTAAACATATTAGCTTTTATGCACAAAGGGAAAAGGAAGTTTCCATAGCATAGTTAGCATTCCCAGCTTCAGCAAGGAGCATTTTATAATGAATGCCCTGATAATATCTGAAAATATGAAAAGAATGTAGCAGAAATTACAAAGTATTTTTAAAAATCGAGACCCTATATATTTATGTAGTTTTTTTCCTGTGAGTCCTGCTATGAAAAAAGCAAAGCTTGAGATATAGTCAACTCTTCTGTGCTGTAAAATATGATTATGTCAGTGGGGAAGGCACATCTTGGCAACACCTGACACTAGCCAGATGTTAAATTAACTGCAGTTAGGTTATATCCATACTACGCTCATAAAAAACTTGGACCCTTGGTACCTCTGACAAGATTCTGTTCTACAATGATGACTTCAATATGTTGGCAGATGGGAAGTTACAATTTAAATGAAGCATAATTTCAAATATGTGGACAGTCCTTGTGTCTTCTTTCCTACTTCACTAAATGGTCTAAATAATTTGATTTCTGAAATAGAGGACTTAGCATATATTCTTTCCAGATGGGTATTACAGAATTAACCCTGGGGGTTGCAGTTCATTTTCAACTGCAAATGCTCATCAATAATATAGAATCAGGACCCAAACCTCATCTTTGTTACATCAGTGAACCAAAAGTAAATTCATCAGTTAGTGGAGCTACACCAGCATGATGGTCTAATCCAGGGTTTATTAAAGACAGCCAAAGCCAATTAAGATTTGAGTGGGCACTGGGAAATTGCCTTGAAATTGCCACCTGTGCATGACAGAGATATCTGTATTTCCTTAAAATTCACAGAACTGAGGTAATGATTTTGCCTGAAATTTATCTCCAGGCAATTTCTGATCATGAGCTAAAGAATGTATTTTTGCTTGATGCACTTACAAATATTAAATACATAACTTTATTCTTCTCTACAAAAAAATGAGTATTCCAAATACAAGCCCATCTCCTCTAAAATTCAACACATCTTTTTATTATGTTACTACTGATCCTGTTGACACAGCAGTGACACACTTCGTATCAGGAGAAATATAACTAAGGTTGAAATACTTAGTATTATTACAGCACATCAGAGGCACGATGTAGACTATCCTATATGGACACTGCAAGAAGTAGAAAGGATGATGATGCACCTTTATAGCTTGGGTGCAGCTTCTTTTGAAAAGACTGTTTTCCTTTATAGTGGTTTAGAGGAAAATGAAGTTACATTGTAGGATTTCCCAAATTCTGCAGCTGGTAAAATATGACACCTCACCCCTCTAAGTAATGTTGTTATGGTAAGAATATCTGTAAATATTCAAATAATAGGATTCAATCATGCCTTTCTCTTCTTTAAATCTTTTTTTTAATATATGTTTTAGAAATATTTTGCATTTATAACTAAGAGCATTCTTCAATGGAATTGAACATCCCAGAATACAGAACTTATATTCTCCTAAAGTTTAATTGTCTATATAGTATTAAATATTTTAATCATAGATTCTACCTTTCATGCTCAAATCCAGTTTGTTTCTTCAGATTACATTCAAGACCAATTGCAAAACTGACATATACAAAATCTTATATAAAATATATAATTGAAATTGAAATAATTAAATTTCAAAAACAAACATTTGTGTAGAAAAGGACCTAAAATTTCAAGTTAAGATTTCATAGGGTTTATTACCCTTTCAAGTTTCAGTGAAGATCAGAGGTTTTACAAAACCTGTTTTTCCCTGTGATTGGATCTGTTCTTCCAAATTAATATTAAGTAAATCTTCTATCAGATAGAAGTAAATTCACACATATAAGCAAGCCCACTGAAACCAACAGAGATAAGAACAGAAATGTTNGAAATGTTCTTCTCTTAAAAAAATAAATTGAAGCAATATCCCCCCAAAAAATTGCTTAATAAATAAAACACTAAGACATTGATTTTCCCACTTGACTTGTATAATGCTTAGTATGGTGAAAGTAATTGATTTACAGTAATATCTGTTTAGCATGGCCAGATTTTGCTCAGGCACGCCACATAGACCACACTCCAACCTTATACAATTGATTCGACCTCTTCAGCAGGATGTAAAATAATACATTATAATAATAATGAAGGGTTCCAGAACTTAAAGTGCCTGAATTTGTAACTATCTATAGCTTCAGTTTTACTTAAACTTTATGTGCATATAGGTCTTACCTAAAATAGCACAGAAGTTCATCCTCATGAGTAGCCAGCACACCAGCTAAGGAATTAATCTTCTCCAGAGGGTTGGAATAGAGCAGAT
>VZTR01029190.1:0-17001 GCA_013400775.1 Chaetops frenatus | reverse complement strand
AGAATCCCACCTGTCAGCAACTACCATGTTCATTTTCTGCTGTTACATGCCCTCACAAACATTTTTTTCCAGTTTCTTTCAGGTTTTGTGCTCTTCAAGCCAGGTACTTTTCCTTTGTTTTTATCTGCAGATAGGTGAGGCCCCCGAGACTCCAGATTGGACTACTGCTGCTCAGCACCACTATTAATGTAGTTGTTCAGTCAGAACAGCTCACTGGAGGCATTGGATCCTCAGCTAAATTTTAACATCCTGCAGTAGACCAACTCAGACTCATGCAAAAAGTCCCACGAAATGTGAATTGGTAGGTAAAGTGGGAGTATTTTAGAAGGTCACCCTGCAAAGTTTTTCTTCTTATGGTATCTCTCAACTCTGAAAATCTCTTTCTTTGCAGTCAAGTGTCTTTCTATAGGAATGCTTGTCTGTCTCTTGGGGCAGAACAGTTCCAGAGGAAATGCTGTTGACTGCCTCGTCCCTAGCATTCATCTGTAAGTGCAAAGGGCTCTCAGTAGAATGAAGAAATGATCTATGCTCTCACGTTTTTTCCACTGCTTTTAGAGCAGTAGGATGGAGCATAGTTCTCTACCCCAAAGCTTCCAAGGCAGCTCTGTCAGCCAGCAAAAAGCAGTTGGAAATGAAATGCAGAGGTGATGTTTCTTTGCGTGAAAATGGAGTGATCAATTTTTGCATGTATACATACAGGAAATAAACCAGGAAACTGTCCAGGTATTCTCTGGTTTAAACTTCCATTGATTTACTGAGGTCTTTGCAGGTGAAAGAACTCAGAGTTGCCCCTGCACTGTTCAATTTTCCTCCTACAAAGCTATTTTAAAGATTTTTTCACAAAAGGACATTCCTTACCTGAGACTCCTTTAGACCCAGGTTAAGGGCCAGTTTCTTCCTGTCTGTTTTACTAATATACTTCTGCTTCTGGAACATTTTCTCCAAAGCTTTCCTCTGGTCTTCAGAAAAGACAGCTCTTCTTAATATGCCTCTCCGGGATTTGGAGTTAGACTCCTGGGTCAGAAGAGGCAGTACACTTTCCTCCCCTAGTGGAAATAGATGAGAGTTTCCCATAACATCTAGCACATACCAGAGAACTATTAAGTGCTGTTCATTATAATGCTTGCAGATTCTTGTCCCTCTTGATTTGTTGCTGTTTTAAGTGTGTTGTAATGCTTCAGTCACGTTCATTACGGATTAAATCCTCACTTGGATCTAGAGGCATTGTCAGTAGTCAAGAGTCTCCCCCTGACATGGTACAAAGTAAATCAGATGAGTTCATAGAGGAATATTAGGACAGAACACATGCTACTGCAAAATTCAAATACAGTCAGTGAGGAACTTCACTTTTCTTTGCCTGTCATTACCACTAGAGTAAACTGCAAAAAGTTTTTCCATGAGTTTATTCACTCCTTGCATGCAATGTAAAATTCGACAAAAGTGGTCTGCAATACTGATTCAAAGAAACTAAGTAGGCTTTCCGCTACTTTTTTTTCCCACTAATGAAAGGCTTTCAGAGTGAACTATTTCTCAGAAAATCTCTGATCATTCACTTAATTATTCTGGAAGCTGCAGCAATTTCTTTATTACAGTGTTTGGAGAGTACTTGGATTTACTCCTTTCAGCCTGGTTTCTAATCCTTTGACGTCTCATAGCAAGTCCTGGGAGGGCAACTTTCAACGAATCCAATCACATCCCCTTAACGCATGCCTAGATGGAGCCCTACCCTGGAAAACAGTTTCAAAGCTGGGGGACAGCTGCAATGAAGAAGTAGAAGTGTTCACACAGCACAGAAACCCCAAGACAAACCTATCACGTTCCTCACACCCAATAAAACCTAAAGCCATAGTGCTTTCCCATGCTTCCTCTCCCCTAGAAGGATATGATGTATGAGAAGCAGTCCTTGGTGAGGTTTCATGTCCTTCCAGTGCTCCCAGCTTCCTTAAAAACTCATACAGGAAGCAGGAGCAGAGGCCAGTTGAATAGGGCCCCATCATCAAGCACAGCATGTGATAAATGGGGCAGATGCAAGTAGGCCAGGAAACAGCTGCACTTTGGCTCAGAATCTCCTGCCATGGCTGTACAGCCACTGACACCTACAATCTTTCTGTAGGAGTGGCAATTCACATGCAAGCTGCCCTCCTGTTGTCCACTTTCTCATGTCCATGGACTCAGACTGCCCTCCCAGCTTATAGTTACAGCAGCTGCAAAGGTGTGTTGCTGCTCAGTTCCTATAAAGGATCTGATCATTTTCATGTCAAAGCCAAAGGCAAATTCCCCCTGAAAAGCAGAGCAAAGCTCAAAAATACTAAACATTTTTTTGTGAAAAAGTCTACCTATTCTAGTCAGCTGTAATGGGGTGGGGGGAAATTAAATACATTTCCTCAACTGATATAGTGCTCTTGAAAATACCAATGAAATCCAGATGCAGCTTTCACAAACTGTTCCTTGGGGCTATGCCACATTTCAGCTTCCGTATATTATACATAGATACACATGGGTATATGTATCTTTAAACATCCACAGAAAAGCAAACACACATATACTGAGGATATTGTAGTATAATGAGAAACTGAAGTGTATATCTGTATGTCTTATAAAGTTGACTAAATACTTATGTAGCCATGTGTTACTGGTTTGACATTACATAAACTACCCCTGCATCCTGCTTCCAGCTCTGACCAGTAGAGTATCAGAAGCTGAGCAGGTGTACAACAATTATTCCCTAAAATAAGACTAGCCCTGTGAAACATTACTCATTTAGAGGCCATTGCATTCTGTAAATTCTTTTCTTGAACTTTTCACATCAAGAAATCAAGATGTTGATATTTGTCCCTCATAACATTGTGTGGTAAAAAATAATTATTAGGATTTACACTGTTACAGTATAAATAATCCTTAATTTATACAGATGTATTTCAATTTTCAAAATTGTTTCTAAGACCAGATACAAAAATCATAACCTGCTGGTTAATGTCCTGATATTTATTACACTGTGATACACAATCAGACTTCATCCAAACCAAAATAAACAATCAGAACAAAAGTCAAAATACCACAATGGAGGTTTCCACAAAGGGCAAGCCAGGTTGATATTTCTCTGGGGAGTGCAGAGCCCCTCCATAACCCACTGCATGCTCCAATCACACCCACAAAACTGGGAGCAATCCGGGAGCCTTCCTTCCTCAAGTATGTTTTCTCTCTTTCTTGCTAAAACTTAGTGAATTTAGGTACCTTTTTCCAGGTAGCCTCTGAGTAGTTTCTGCTGAATTGTCAGCCATTCTCAGGTTTACTGGAAGGTACCATCAGGCAGCACCAGAACTGGCACCTTCTCTCATCCCCGCTGTGGGATGAGAGACACCAGCAAGGGAAGAGGCGTAACAGGGCTGGTCCTTGCCTACCAGCCTCCATTCCACAATGGAGTTGTCAGCCAAGGACAGAGGACACCAAATTATGTGACCCCTTAAAATTTGTCTTGCCTGGCTGGTTGTTAACAGTCAATCAGCAAGGAAACAACCTCCTGCTGGAGCCTTGAGGCACCAATTAATTCCTGTATAGGCAGTATGTAGGGTCCAGTTTAATACCTGTATTCAACTAACTTAATAGTGAGGCATCTTTATGCTCTAAGGCACAATATATGATGGATTTTAAAAGATTAACTAGACAAAATTTAATGATGAGCAGAATGCTCCGAAGCATTAACAGCCACTGGGTCAAAAAATCTGAAACCTACCCCCAACTGAGTAGCCTAGAGAATTTCTTAAGAAATAAGCCATATTCTAAAAGGCACTCCAACTGTTACACAAAACTAAATTTCTGTTTGTGGATTATAGGATTTTTCAATCCAGCAGGATAGGCAGTCATTTATACTTTCAACAATTCCAGCAAAATTAAATATGTCAGTTTGCAGTTCATCACTCCGAACATGCAGCAGAAGGTTTAGTATTCTGCTGACATAAATGTGACCAACTATTTCCTATGTTGCTGGTTTGATTTTTGTTATGCTTTTAAGTCTTTCCTTTGTATCCTAATATATAGTGATAAATGTTTTCTTAATCTGTGGAACAATCTTCATTTGCCTTCATGGCAGAGACCACCTTGAAGGAGCAAGTAAAAGCTTTAGTCATGGTTTCCATTTTTTCATTAGAATTCAATACATTCTAGTTAAATGGACAATTAATAGGTCACTTCCAAAATAGTAGTGTATCCATCCTGGTTAATAAACAACCCCCACAGTTGATAATGGGCCTATGTATTCAGCAAGTCCCTGTATACACTCAGCTCATCCACTAAATCCCTTTTCAGGTAGACAGGGTTATATGGGAAGATGAGCTAGAATGAGTCTATAAAAGTCAGTTTCATTCACTGCTTTATTTTTCAGTCAAGTGCTTTAAATGGTGTCCAGAAAATCTCTTGGAATGTGAGACAGGAGAAAAGACTGGCACATAGAGTATTGCTTTATGGCCATACAAAAGGGCAACTGACCCTTGCCCAGGCCTTTTCAATGTGAAATGGTTCCTAAAGTTCATCTGCACAGTGAAAAATTGTGATGAGGTTGCGTGTGGATGAGTAAAGTGAAAGTGGTGATTGGTCATGGTGCTGTCACCCATTGTGGAAGAGCCGAGGCCATGTAAAATGCTCTGTGGGAAAGTGTCAGCCCCCTAAAGAGGTGCTCAGAAACTTGCAGCTCATTAAACTGCCAGCATTTGCTGCCTCACTTGTCAAGAATCATTCAACTTTGCAACTGCCCTTCTGAAACATTCATAAAAAGCATGCACTTAGTCAGGAATGGTTTGAATGCAACTGTGATAAAAAAGTATATGCCAGGGCACACATAAGCTCCAATTTTCATTTGGATTTGACATGCAATTTATGCTTTTTTCCTGTTTTGAAGAAAAAGGAAATGCTCCTTCTTTGCATTCCTGAGTCATAAACACAAAATCATGACTGTCCATTCTTACACCACAGCATGCAATTTTCCCAATCAAGGTTAAATTTAGCTTTGGATTAAATGGAAGTGTGTTCCAGTTCTTAATCCTGAATGGATAATGTATGCTGGCCAAAATTCTCTTCAACATACTTCTTCAATTTTGTACACAATTATTAAAAAAGAGAAACAAATTAAACATGTGCACAAATTTGACTGCTACAAAAAGAATGACTGTTGTATTTAAATAATGCTAAGGCTTCCTGAATCATAATTTACCCTAACGAGCATTAAAATGCAGCACGCATTTTACGATCCTCCAGCTCTTTTCTTATTTGCAAATGTTTATTGATACTGATTTTTAAAAGAGTTACTGATTTTAAAGAATTGTTTCTAGCAAACTGAAAACAAGGCACTTTCCTAGGTTAGCTCTGTCTGGGTGTCTCAATGCCATTAGAAACCTCTCACAATTACTCCGTCTACTTAAGTTTGATAAATCTTTGGAAACCCTCTGAATAGGATTGCTGTGATTTTACTAAGGAATTAGCTGCTGCCATTGCATCACCTATTAGTTTTCCAGAGCACATTAAATCCTGCTGCTTTGGTTTACAGAATAACTCAAGCATTACTGATGTAGCATAAAAACTTACTTGGAAAAGCAGTGGGGGATGCAGGGTGCTGACAGGACCCACCACAGCATGCTGAGTAGAATGGCGGGGCTCGGAGAAAAAAGTGTTTGGAAAGAGCTGCAAAGAAAGCATAGATCTAATTGATTATCCATTGAGCTTAGCTGATATTCCTAACAACAGTCCTCCAGAAAGTCAGTGTGTAAAGTCCTGCCCCACAAGTTCATTTTCCTTTTTTCAACATGGTGATATTTTTAAGGCAAACAATGATAAACCAAGTAATTGCTCTTTAATTTAGCAAGGTTAATTTACATGTGTAGCTTAGCTATAATATGCAAAAATATCCCTATATTTATAAGAATGAAGCTTTGCAGATTAGAAATTTCCTTCTGTAATTGCTGTAATTACAGAGGTTTTCCTAAATACTGGCATTGAACTCATTGTTTCAACAATATATTGTTAAAATAATGAATATAATAAATCTGAAAGTTATTTAAAATAACTCTAGTAAGCATGTCATCTCAGAAAAAAATAATCAGCTGGTACTCCAATGCTGTTAACAGCACTCAAACCAATAATGTCTTCAACAAGAAACTTTTATGAATAAAATTTATAAAATGCCATGAGATGAAACAGCTGAGCTCTACAGGCTCTGATTCTGTTATCCTGTCAACTTAGTCTTCCTGGAAAAGTGCTCTAAATTTAAATAAACCACTTGCTGAAGGCTCTGCATGATACAGCGATAAAATCTGCAAAATCAACTCACAGAATTAGGTAATATTTGGTAAATTTTTAATGGAATTTTTAAAATCAAAGTCTCTTATATCTAAAAATTGCTTCCAAATCATGGAAAGGTCTTCATTATCTACTTATCTCAATTTTTTTCTATAAGGCTCATGGGCTTTTCCATTTATCTTAATTACCCTTCAATTTCTGCTTGTACTAGTCAACTATGCAATCTGCAATATTTTTTTGTTTTGAAAAAGATACATCCTGCTTGCTAGAACTGTACATTTGTAAAATGTTCTCAGCATCAAAACACCTATGTCATTTTCTTCTTTTGGTTTAGGCAGAAAATAAGTGGCTCTAGAGCCTGTACTGTAGTTGTCCAAATCTCCAGAAAAAAACCCATTAAGTAAAAAAAAACAAAGCTGCACACTTAGGTAAAAAAAAATTAAGAAATCAACCGTCAGAAAGAAAGGTAAATAGATACCAGTATCTAAGCCATGCTGCTAACTTTTAAAAGCTTTTCAACAGGAATTAAAAATAAAGATCACTCAAAATTAGGTTTCTGAGGATGTATTAAGACCTCTAAATAAGTTTTCTGACCCTTAAATTTGCTGTTAACCCAGAGTAAAAAAACTATTGCTGTAAAAGTCTAACTCTAAACATTTTTTAAAGTAGTAACTTGCAATTACTGATTGATAAGTATTTTGCTGGTACATCTTTTTATTGACATTTTGCCGTTTCTAATTAAATACAAATTAATTGCCTGGTTTTGAGGTGTATACTTGCAAAACATTTACAAAAAAGAATACACCAGGCATGAGTATTCTAAGGCTTTTTTTCCACACAAGACCACCAAATGTGGAACCACATCTTTTGAAACTTAAAATAGTCAAGAGCATGCAGCCAGATACTACCTATCCCATGTACCCAAAGGGTACAATGCAACTGGTGAAGTGTGTAAGCTGGACAGGATTTGACTAACTCAAGAAGCACAGGAGCTGTAGAAGATAAATATCAGCCAACTTCCTGGACATGAGAGCTCGTTATTGACAGTATCTTTTATCCTCTGCAATTCCCAAGCTCCCAGGTAAAGAGATTTTTCTCCCTTCCTTGGGAGGCACATTCCTCATGCTTTTATCAAAATTCTCTTACAGTCAGGTAAAACTCTCCACTTCCAAAAATACAACTTAGAATACAGAAGATGCCACACTCCATTCCTTTGCTTTCTTTTTAAATGTCTTGGATATTCCTGGACTGCCATAATGTCGTATCCCCTCCCATCATTGCTCCAGCACCTTATTCATGCCATGCAATTTTTGTCAGACATGTTGTCCTGTCCTTGATATTCCCTCCTGTGGTTTCTTAACTCTGTTCAGTTCCTTGCTCTGTTTTGATAAGGTGGGGTTCATAATGGTATGCAATAAAACCAGAAGACACCTGGATAAATTAGTATTGAACAAGCTATTGATTCAGATAGACAGCATGTTCCTGCAAGTAACAACAGGAATAGGAAAGGACAGTTTCCTCCATTCACTACATATCTCAACAAGTAAGCTGCAAGCATAAAGGTCTGATCAGAGTAAAAACTTAAGTAAATTCTTTGCTTAAGCAAACTCCAAACAAGCAATATATATCCATGGAAGTTACTCACAACGATTTAATGCACTAGCACAGTACCACAATACAAACAGCAGAGATCTTGACCCTAATTCTGCTCAAGTCGATGGAAATCATGAGGCTGGCTTTCTTGGGCATTTTACTTAATGCTTTCAACCAACTACTGCTTTTTCTGCCTGCAGGGCACATATCTCTTTGACACAGAATATTTGCTTAAGAAATAAGATGCAGATGCAGATGATATCCTCACTTAACTCTGAATGAAGAGGTTCCAGAAACCACTTTTCAAGACTGATTTAGTCTAGATCCTGGGGAATAAACATGGTGTCTCTCTAAACCTATACCAACATGTATATCTAGTTCATAAACTTTTTGAATGTACTGCAGCTATACTGATGTACAAGTGAATTCTACATTACATGCATGAAACTATGTCCCTACATCAAACCAATGTGCAGCTGTTTTTCAGTTACATCAATAAAAAAAATCTGACATAACACAGGGAGACTCAGCTCTATCTTGGGAGTTCTACACAGAGAAAAATGTTAATGCTTCAACATAACATATCCAAGTATATTTTTTATCTTTGATAAAAATAACACAGTTCATCACATTAAATGTCTTCCACTACCTGCATAAAACTGCATTAACAGAATTAAAATCGTGCAGAGAAAAATCACGCATTTAATATAGATGTATTTCAGAATTATACTGAAACTGTACCTGTAGAAATGACATAATACTTATCAGTTTTGAGAACAATATAGAGAAAGCACTACCTATTATTTCCTTTTCACATATATCACAGCAATTCTATCAATATCTGTTGGTCAAGAGACCTAAAGCAAACACTCTTGCTGTTTACATAAGGCTAAAAATTGCTGAGACATCAGAATATTAATCCTGACCCTTTTTTGGCCAGAACAACAGTAACCAAAAGGCAGCTGTTGTTCCCAAACATGTCTGAGTGTTTCAAAAAAGTCAGTCTTTACAGGTTTAGCTTCACACATGCATGAAAAGTATTGAAATACATATAAGTGCCTTTTGGCACTCCAAAAACTATTCTAGATGCCTTAAAAGAAAATGTATTGGATCATATATACAAAATTATTAAATACATGATTTTTTTCACAAAACAAATTCTTTTGACACTGGTGTTGTATGCAAAATTTTAGTAACAATGTCCACTACATTTACTTCTGTGAATAGAAATTGTTTTACAGACAATTCAGTTATACTAAACATGTAAATGGACCTCAAGCTTATCTAGTGCTAAAACTCAGAAAGCAGTTCAGATCCTGATATCTTAAAATACACTGCCTGCTCTGAAGATATTCTAAATTCAAAAACCCTTCCATTATAAAAACCATAGTGACAGTGGCATCAGAAGTGTTCCTTACAACTATCCATCATTTTGAGAGTAAGGTTCCTAAATACAATCCAGTTCAGTTATGCAACTTTGAAAATGGCTTATTATTAATAACACTGTTTGCTCTTCCTAATTGTACTGTTGTAAAATAACTCAGGAAAGAGTGTAGGCTATCAGGAAAGTGAGGAAGGGTGAAGGAAAAATGGCTGTTGAGGGAAAGTGAACTGATGGTAAACTGGTATTATCCATACAGGCTCCTTCACTGCACATGCTGCTAGTCTCTTGGGGTTTTTTTAAGATAACTGATAAAAATATGGTATCAGCATGTGAAGAGAGCTGGAACACTTCCAAAAAATTATTCAGAAAACTGCCTAGACCCAGCTAACAAAACTAAGAACAGGACCAGAGAGACCTCAAGCTGTATGAACACTTTAATTCTCTGAGTATTACTAAGTCCACATGAACTGCTTTCCACTGTGATGCCTAGGCTNTAACACTGTTTGCTCTTCCTAATTCTACTGTTGTAAAATAACTCAGGAAAGAGTGTAGGCTATCAGGAAAGTGAGAAGGGGTGAAGGAAAAATGGCTGTTGAGGGAAAGTGAACTGATGGTAAATTTCTGGTATTATCCATACAGGCTCCTTCACTGCACATGCTGCTGGTCTCTTGGGGGTTTTTTAAGATAACTGATAAAAATATGGTATCAGCATGTGAAGAGAGCTGGAACACTTCCAAAAAATTATTCAGAAAACTGCCTAGACCCAGCTAACAAAACTAAGAACAGGACCAGAGAGACCTCAAGCTGTATGAACACTTTAATTCTCTGAGTATTACTAAGTCCACATGAACTGCTTTCCACTGTGATGCCTAGGCTCCAGCCCTGGCAGGAAACTTAAATATATTCAGTAAAATCATCCCATTTCATCTGAGAACCTTGGGTGGTTTGTGCCCTTAACATGGGAACAACTGCAATTTCTAACCTACACCCATTCTTGGCAACGTTTAAAGCAGGTTTTTGCAAAGCTGCAGGGAAGTTTCATCTCATGAAGAGCTCCCTGAAAGTAGTCCAGCAGCAAGCTCTGCTTTTTGATCCAGCTGAGCCACATTTCTGCTCCTGAACCACAAGCCCTGGACTTCATGATGAGTACTGGCTCTTCCCCAGCAGGTACTGTCTTTACAGTGCAATGCATCAGCAGTAGTTGTGCACCCCCAGAGCATTTCAACCAGCTGAAGAGGAGCCTCCAGCTGCAAGAACAAAGCAGCAGCCACTGCCATATCCCACCCAAAAGCAACTGCCATCATCAAGAATGGCAAAATTAAGGTCAGCTGCTGTAAGAGGACATTTCACTGGTTCTTCATTGTTGCAGTCCTAATTCAAAATCTTACAACAGGCCAAAGTGCACCATTTATTCCTGTGGCATGCACAAATAACCAAAATTTTCTACCTGGAGCAGTCTTAACTTGTTCCAGTATTGCTAGCTCCAAAACGACAAAAGTCTCAAGATAATATAAACAGTGGTAGAATAAAAAACAACACATGGTTAATTCTTTTTTCTTTTTTTTTTTTAACACGAGGGATTTAGTATTTTTTCATTTGTACAAGGAAATATTTTTTCAAGTAGAAATTTGAGATATTCACATAGTCACAAGGAGGTAAAATTCTCAACACACATTCAGAATACCTCAAGAGAATTATGTGCTACAACTGCAGACAAAAGCAGCCTCTCCTGAAAAATTTTCATAAGCTTTTCAGCACAAAGCAAAGGCCACTTCTCTGAAGTAAGAACTCACCTCAAAGAAACACAGTCCAGGTTACTGAAAATATTTAGATGCACACTTTTATAAATATCAGGGTCTACATATCTGACACTTGAAACAGCCTCCTACTGCTTTATATACCTGCAGTTGTTTCATTTTGAAAAAAAATACCTCCCCTTTCTGCTATGGGGTCATGAATGACCACAAAAGTACCATGCAAAACATCAGTTATTCTGCATAGCTGCTTTTTAAAAGAATGCAAAACACCTTCAGAGGGCGATGGAAGCAGAGAACTTGCCTTCCAAAATCTAGGAGGATTTCTTAAGAGAAAAAAATCACAGTACAATAAAACCTGAAATCTGCCCTTGAGTAGTGAATTTGCTTGATGAGATTAATCCTTACCACAATCATGTGTTTTCTAAAATCATGAGCAATATACTACAGGATTTCAGAAGACCATCTCTTTCTGCTGTACAAAATACATTTTACAGAAGTTAGTTCACTTACTGTAGGCATGACTGATTCCATTGTTTCCCCTCAGTCAATTGCTTTTCTACAAACTCCACCACCTGGCAAGTACCTAAATCTTGCCAAGGACCAAACCTGGGATCCTCTTCCTTCTAAGACAGCACCACGAGAGTAGCCTAAGGAAGGAGTAGTGTCCAGCCAAGGATCATATTCCTCACTGAGCACAGACTGCCAGACTAGTGGCTGGGTCAGAGAGTAGATGGCACTAGTCTAGCTCTGGCAACCTCACATTAAAGACAACAGTTTGTCCTTTAAAAGCCATTTTGCAGCCACTCTTAAGATATGCTGGGCAGTCCAGATCAATTCTATTAAATGGCCCACGAAGTCAACTGGAAACAGGAAACGTGCTGGACAGAGTCTGTGATTTCTAATACTTACAAAAACGTCTTTGCTTCCAAAGACAAACTTTCAAAACAATTAGGGTGTCCCCAGTGCTCCTGGCAATCAGGGAATAAGAAAAGATGCCAAATAGATCTCCCCATCTTAGAGAAGCTTTCTATTTCCAGAAAACACCAACAAAACAAGAAAATCCTAAGATTTGTCAATCAACTTGTTGCCTGAATTAGAGGGAGTCAAGATAAAACATTGGTTTCTTCGCTGTCTTTTATTTTACTGAAAGCTAGTGTTACATGTCGCTTGAGGATGCAACCTGGCTGCCAGTTGGCTTGAAATCAATAATTAATAAGCATTAATTCACTAAGAGGTCCAAAATGAAAGAAAAAAATCACTTAAATTTCAGTAATTTAATTATCTCCTGGTTGTCATAAAGAAACACAAGACACTTTATTAAATATGGGAAATTAGATGTTTGATTCAAGTAAGTATTACAGGATAGAATTGTTGTCATCACTTGAGAAGGAAAAAACTGACATTGTGTTCCAGAGACTTAGCCTGCAAAAGACTTGGTTTAATCTCCTTGCAATGCTACCAGTTTTCTGTATTATCTTAGGTAAGTCACCTCATTTCTTTTTGCTCCAGTTCCTCCTCTACAAAGTAGAAATCTCTCCTATCTCACTGGCATGTTGTAATGATAATTGCATCAAAATGTTGAATACCCAAATGTTAGAGAAAGAAAAGATGCATATATAGCAGAAACGTATCTGGATATGTATAAAGTATATCTATAGATGCTTACTAATAAGTCCAATTCATATTTACTATATAGTTCTTCTGATTTATTTTGTGTTATGTGTGCTGTCCTTCATTCTGCTCTACTGTATTCTGATGCTTTAGGGAACGATCCCCTAAGATAAATTTCTCAGCAGGTTTTACAATGGAATTATCCCACTGTTTGTTTTGTTGCATTTTTCAATTTCCTATCTCTGTTAATCTATAAAAATGCCAAAATTAAAGCAGAAAGCCAGATTCTTTCCACATGACCATATTCAGGTTGTAAAGCACTTAACTGTCAACCTCCTCCAGGGCAAATTACAAAATAAAATTAAAGAAGAGCAGAGATAGTAAGAATTATTTCAGGTAGCAGAGTAACTTAGTTTCCAGAAGTATTGGCTGGCACTAGAGCTGAGTGACCTCCTTGGGAAATGCTAAGTCATGAGGAAATTTGTGGAGTGGACCTCCTTATAGCACCTGTGCTACAGGACACAGCATCTCAGCATCGTCTGGACAATTTTTACGTGTCAGAAAACAGTGAAGAAAACTGTCAGGTCTTCTAACTTATACAGAAGATAACAATAGGCTTGGAGTGCAAGGGACTAAAACCCGGATTAGCAAGAATTAAGGACAGCACAGAGCAAAGGGGCTTCAAGCGAAGTGCAAGAAAGCCTGTGGGAATCCCAAGCTGGTATAAACTGGCATACCACTGCAGAAGGCTCATGAGTTTATGGTATAGCAGTAACTCTCCTTCTGTTTTCCTTCCTAAGTTTTATGTAACATGCTCCTTGTTCATGTTCTTCTTAAATTAAACCAAACTAATTTCAAACACCTATGATGATTACATTTAATTTTTAAAAATGTATGTAATGGTGGAAAGTGATTATTTCAATTTTTACAGACAACAAATATATTTATTTCTATCATGCTCATTAGATGGTGTAGTATTTAGGGTATGACACTTCCTTAGTACTTGTTCAGTTTTTTATTCATGACAATTTTGTAGAAGACATACATAAAATACACATCTAGATAAGCACTTGAAACAGTCCAACTAATACTCTGAAACCTGTAAATTATGGGAAGGAAACTTGCTGATACAACTCAGTTGCTGGGGAGTTACAAAAGGAAAAATTACTGACCAGATAGCTCAGATCAAGAATATCATCGCACTTGGTCTCCTTTGCCACCATGGATAAGTACTTTCCAATTTGCAGAAAGAATATAGGATTTACCTTCTTTAGCACTTTTATAGAGTGTTAAAAGGTACCCTAAAATGGAGTGCTTTCTTGATGTCTTTCTTTTGTAGCTACTGTGGATACATATAAAAAGGTTCAGCTTATTCAGTTCAGTCCCTGGTGTGATTTTACACTTCTTTCTTTTTGAGAACTTTTGGTGATCCGACCAGAATTTGGGACTATATGAGTAATACAGATTACTGTTTCCAAAAAGTTTGGTACTTTTTCAATTGGGTGTTTTGTTGTTGTTGTTGTTGTTTGTTTGTTTGTTTTTAAATTAATAAAACTTCTAGCTCATGCCAAGCTAGTTTATTAAGGGACTTTTAGTCCCTGCATGATCTATAAAGCACTTGCTAGTTCAGGAAGATTTTTTGAAAAAAAAAAAAAAAAACAACTTGCTTTATCATTTTCAATAGTCTTATTAAAGACTTAGAAAAAGATTTTCAAAAATGCCACGTGATTTGGGGGTTCCAAACATGAGTTTATTCCTCAAAAAAAACAAAACNAAACATGAGTTTATTCCTCATAAAAAAAAAAAAAATCACAAAAAACCCCTACCTAGCACAAATTCCTTAGTTAAAATATCTTCACTAGTCCCTGAAAGCTAAAATTTTTGTTCTGCCAAAATGCTCATTTGCCCTTATCACTGTATAAACAAGAAACATTACACACAGCCTGACCACTCAGCCCTACTCACAAATGCAGTGTCTGGTCTGAACAGTTTCCTCAGGATATGCCTACACAAGAGACAAGAGACTCCCTAGAAACCACAAACTGGCTCAGCAAGACAGTTCCAATCTAATTCAAATTTATGAATGTTGAGACAACTAAGTGTCCTCATCACTTTAAGACATACGAGTCAAATCAGAATTAACAGATCCCTGTTAGAATATAAAAGTCGTTGTTGCAAGTTTACAATCACAAGAGAATTTTCTTCTGGGTGTACAATGAATGAGGAAAGACTAGTATTTCTCCCAGCTCAAATCTAAGAGCTTGGCGATTTTGCCAAGACCCGTGGGAGCTGTGGAATCAGAAAAAGCATAGGACTGGACTTCAAATCGCTGAGCAGATCTACCACACTAAAATCACAACTACTACTATGGGTCAATCCAAAGATTAATCCTGGAAGCAAGCATTTGAAAAACTTGACGTTCAAGAACTGCAGTAATTTACCTATAACTTTTTAAAACAAACAGACAAACTAACAACAAAAATTAAAACCCAACAAAATACCTTTACCTCTAGCAAATAACAGTCCTGGGGCGTCTGCTATCTCTCTTTTTACAAATAAATGTAGCATTTTCCCTAGAACCTTTTTTTCAGGGTAAGGGTTAAGGGCAGGCAGGGATAATATTCACCTAATTGCAGGGAGATGATATTTGTCCTGTTCTCTGGCCTAGCATATAGTTAGTTAAAGCAAACATGTTTAAGTAACTGATATGCTTAAGACAACACTTACCTGAGAGGTCTGGAACATTCAGAAATGTTAATGTACACTTTGACTCTCCTGCCTACTTTTAAAGTACATAATGATAAAGGATCAAATACTGCTTTGGATTTTGAAGAACAATTTGCAGGATTTAATTGAGATAAAATCATGTTTGAAATGAAAACAATTACTTCTGTTTTCAAAACAAACCTTTTTTAGTTTCACATCTCAAAGACTTAATTCAATAAAGACAATTCTGCTTGTCTGGTTTTCATTTTCAATGCATTTAAAACTGCGTGACCATAAATAAAAATTCCTAAAATACCGCATAAGATTGGAATAAATTTATGCATTCTAACAGAAAAGCAAAATACAATATAGACGGCGAGTCTAATATCGAATTTAATTAATTAACATTGACCACAACGTCAATCAGTTCCACGACGAAGAGAAGTACACATTTCTTAAAATA
The DNA here is from genome assembly GCA_013400775.1 of Chaetops frenatus. Lineage (NCBI taxonomy): Eukaryota > Metazoa > Chordata > Aves > Passeriformes > Picathartidae > Chaetops > Chaetops frenatus. The sequence goes on along the minus strand of VZTR01029190.1, from coordinate 1,199 downwards.
TGTTGGTCATACCCAGACAAAATGTATTTATACGAAAATCGGCACATTCAAGAAACAGAATGGGTTTTGTAAATCTGTTTGTTTTAAGTCCACGGTACGGGCTCCTGCGAGCCCCCTGCGGCCGCGAGCTGGTCCCCACCGCCCGGCAGGGCTCTCAGTGTGACACGGGGCCGAGCGGCTGATGACGCACTTTTACACCACTTTAAAACTTTTTTTTTCCTCATCCCTGGTTTTGTTACAACTTCCAGAAAACTGCCTGTTCTACATGGCTTAATTCTCCTTTTGGCAGGAGGAGCCCGGTCCTCCACGCCTTTCTGTCCCGCAAGGCAGGGCGTGTGGAGAAAGGGGCTGCTGCGTCCGGAGCTACAGCTACTTAGGAGGATGGGAGCGCTTGCCTTTCTCCCAAAGCTTGGAATTTCAGACTTTACCGGAGCGCCTTTTGGCGGCGAAGCTTTTACCATCCCTTGAGGCTGCGGGACGCCAAGACCTGAAAAAACTGTGATTAGGGGCAGCACCCGACGCGGCCATCACAGAGCTCTGCCGCGCTCTCTGCACCCACAGGTGCGCCGGCCGGCCGCACTCGAAAGCCCTCGCCCGGCTGCCCGCACCACCAGCCCCCACCCGCTCCTCGGCGTCCCGCTGCCAGCGGTAGGGCGAGACTCTCGCCCGGAGCCCCGGGGGCAGCCCCCGGCGGGGCTTGGAGTCCCGCCACCGCCTGCGGGCTCCTCGGGCGGCCGTGCCTCTCCTGCCGCCGTCTCCGCCGTGCGGAACGCGGGGCTGAGGCCGCGGGAAGCCCCTCGGTCCCGTCCCCCCGGCCGCGGGACGCTGGAGGGGGCCGGCGCTCACCTGTGGCTGCCGGCGGGAAGATGCCGCCTCTCTCCGCCGCCGCGGCCCGCGCTGGCGGGCGGCCGCCGTCCGCTGCAGAGGGGTTAAGCACTTGAAAAGCCCATCTTGCCGGGAAGGGACCCCCTGAGGGGCTGATTTGTTCCGCCGCGGGGCACAGCTTGAGGGGCACGGGGTTTGCGGGGAGGGGACGGAGCTGGGCAGGGCTTGGCGGCGCCCCGGCCCGTAGCAAGTTCTCGATGAGGAAACTTTTGCCCAGGTTGCCGAAGCCCGGCGCCGCCGGCAGGTTGAGAAGAGCCGAGGAGCCCACCAGGTCCCAGTAAAGGGCGCTGGGCAGCATAGCGAGGGCTTCTACC
>VZTR01029187.1:39652-78962 GCA_013400775.1 Chaetops frenatus | reverse complement strand
CGGGTGTCACACTGATACAGGTGTGACACTGTGAGCCGGGTGTCACACTGTGATCCGTGTGAGACTGTTCCAGGTGTGACACTGTGATCCCAGTGTGACACTGTGGTCCAGGTGTGACACTGATCCAGGTGTGACACTGTGATCCCAGTGTGACACTGTGATCCAATTGTGACACTGATCCAGGTGTGACACTGATCCCAGTGTGACACTGATCCAGGTGTGACACTGTGACCCAATTGTGACACTGATCCAGGTGTGACACTGATCCAGGTGTGACACTGATCCAGGTGTGACACTGTGACCCCAGTATGACACTGTGATCCAGGTGTGACACTGATCCAGGTGTGACACTGTGATCCAGGTGTGACACTGTGACCCCAGTATGACACTGTGATCCAGGTGTGACACTGTGATCCAGGTGTGACATTGTGATCAGTGTGACACAGTGATCAGAGTGTGACAGCCTGCTCAGGGGTGTGACATTGTGATTTGGGTTTCACACTGTGCTGCAGGATGCCAGATCCTGCTCCAAGTGTCACACTGTGCTCTGGGCTGTCACATTGTGCTCCAGGTGTCTTTTCCCAGAGACTCCAGACATTCTGGTGGCTCCATGCTGGATGTGCTCAGGCTCTGGCAGGAAGTGTTGTGGGTGCACACAGGTAAATGGATACAGGCTGATTTCACAAGCTCTCCAGAGCTCAGTCCCTGTGCCAGGGAAAGCTTTTCCTAGACTGGCCAAAATGGACAAGCATCTTGCCTGGCACTGGCCAGTAAATCCTCTGTACAGCTCCAGCCTGGGCTTCAGAGGTGTGGAAATAAAACAATCATTGTCCCAGGGCTCTGGCTAGGAGCCACCTTTGGCTTCTGCTTGAAAGAGCAAAATAAGGGATTTCAGGAATTTCTGAACCTGACTCAGGGCAATATTTCTTCCTTTCTATCTCTCTTTTCCTATCCTTTCACTGCTCCTTTCTTCCACTCCTCTCTTCTTTTTAAATTTGCAACGTTTTGGTGTAAAGCCCCATTTTAATTTGTTGTTGTTGCTGAGTGAAGGAAGGAAGAACAGACATTGGGATTCTGCTGGTGGTCCCCTCTTTCAGAGGGAACAGTCAGCTCCTCCAAACTTGCATCTGCCTGTGCTTCAACCCCGCTCTCAGGGATGCCTTGGGAGGAGGGAAACTCCCCCTGGAAGAGGTTGCAGAAGTTCCAAAAGGATGGCAAAGTTTGGGCTGTTCATCCCAGCCAAGTGAAGGCAAACAGGAGGGAGATGCTGGGACAGAAGGACCTGGCAGGTCCCACTACAGGGCTCACACACTGCTCTGTGGAGGGTTCATCCTTGCAGACACCACACAAGGTCCCTGGGACTTGGTCTGACACGGTCCCTAGGCCACAAACACTTCTGGGGTCCCTGAACCTTGGTGTTATTTTCATTTTCTTAAGCAAGATAAACATCAGCCCACAGAACCCCAGAGTGGTTTGGGCTGGAAGGACCCTTAAAGCCCATCCAGTGCCCCCCCCTGCCATGGCCAGGGACACCTTCCACTATCCCAGGGTCCTCCAAGCTCCATCCAACCTGGCCTAAGACTTTTCCAGGGATGGGGCAGCCCCAGCTGCTCAGGGAATCTCTGCAGAATGGCTCCAAAGCATTTCCAAAACATCCACTTCATTATTTCAGCTGGACAATATCCGTGCCACAGCTGGAACTGATGGGGAAGTTTGCCACATCCATCAGCACAGGAGAACTTCCTTTCACATTTGAAGATCAGACACATTTTGTTACATTTTTAAAAAACCACTTACTGAGTTTAGCTGCAAATTCAGATCTGGAGAAGCTCAATAAGTACAGTCAAGATTTGGAGTCTCTGTAGCTTATCTCATTTGGAATTTATCCAAAATATAAGGAAAACTCTATTATTAACATCGGCTGTAAAGTGGGTTAAGATTTACCCAGCATTCCTCTAAAAAATCCTCCTACTTTGTTCAGTGGAATTTCAAATTTGAAAGATTTTTTTTGTTTGTTTATATATTTTTTTGGTTCTTTTAAAATATAATTTTAAATGGTTTTTGCTCTGAGCAAGGTCTGTGAGGGCAAGGGCAGATTTTGAGGACATAACCTGCCTCAGGGTCTGATAACAGTAGAGGAGTTCATGTAATTTCTACATCTGAATCTTGCCATAATACAGAATTCCCATCTTCTCCCCTAAAACACTGATCTCTGCCTGAGCATCCCCTACAGACAGTTAGGATGCATTATCTGGAAAATTCTTTCCAGTTTGAGGGTAAACCAGGGGATGCTGACACGGGGTAGGAAGATGGGTGGGCTTTCCGTGTTGTTTAGCGATTGGAGAGGTCCTTCAAAGACCCTTCTCCCACCCTGCTGAGCACCAAACCATCTCATCACACCCTCAGCCCTGCCTCTGGTCTCTGAGAGAAGGACAAAGCCAGGACTGTCCCTGCTGTCCCCAGTGGTGGCACTGCCTTGTCCCTGACTGAGCACACAAACCCCTGCTTGCTGCCCCTGGCAGTGCCCCCGGCCCGGCTGACAGCACAACAAAGGCTGCTCCTGCTGGAGAGGCAGCTGCAACGTGGGGAGGGGGTGCCTGAGGGACAAGAGAGGCAGGGACAGAGGCTGGGGGCACTGGGTGTTGTTCAGACCACAGCTGGTGGTAAATGGGACTGGGGTTGGGATTGGGATTGGCATTGGGATTGGCACTGGGATTGGGATTGGGATTGGTATTGTCATTGGGGTTGGGGTTGGGATTGGGATTGGCATTGGCACTGGGGTTGGGGTTGGCATTGGCACTGGGGTTGGGGCTGGGATTGGTATTGTCATTGGGATTGGGATTGGGATTGGGATTGTCACTGGCATTGGCACTGGGATTGGGGCTGGGATTGGTATTGTCATTGGGATTGGGATTGGGATTGGCACTGGGATTGGAATGGGACTCAGACTGGGGTTGGCATTGCCTTTGGCACTGGGATCAGGATTGGGATTGGCATTGGCATTGGGATTGGGATGGGCATTAGCACTGGGGTTGGGGCTGGGGTTGGCATTGGGATTGGCATTGGCATTGGCACTGGGGTTGGGGTTGGCATTGGGATTGGGGCTGGGAATGGTATTGGCATTGGGATTGGGATTGGCATTGGCACTGGGATTGGAATGGGACTCAGACTGGGGTTGGCATTGCCTTTGGCACTGGAATCAGGATTGGGTTTGGCACTGGCATTGGGATTGGCCTCTCACATGTGTGTGGGGCTGGCCAGGCAGCTGATGGGCAGGAGAATGAGTGACTGGAGTGGCCCAGTCCATCCCCAGGGACTGGGGTGGACATGTAGGGAAGGGAGGAGGGGATGGAGCAGTCAGGGAAGTGTTCTCCTATCCTGGGTGCACTGGAGCTCCTGTGCTGAAGACTCATCCAGAGGCAGGGTGGGAGCTCTGGCAAAGCAAGGCCCTGACATTCACAGCAGCCTTTTCTTCTCTCCTGACAGGGGTTACCTCTCTTTAGGGACACTGAGCATCCATTTTGTGTCCAAGAACCTCAGAGCCTTGAGCAAGTCTGTAAAGAAGGATTTCCTATTTGCCCAGAACCAACACACTCCAAGGGCCTTTCCATGGCTCCCAGGGCCCCTACAGTGGTCCATGAATCATTTTGTCCAGGCAGAGCCATTTCCCTTTTTTGTGAGCAGAGGAGCAAATGGGCACACAGAGATCACCACAGAAGGACAGCCCAGGATGTTTCATTCCAGAGCACATGGAACACTCAGACAATTTGGGTGTACAAGTACAGACACACTCAGAGTGATACAGAGCCTGTGCTTACAGACCTGCAGAGCACAGGCACTTGCAGTTTATGGCAGCTCTGAGGATGTGGAGGGCTCCTTTTCCCAGCCAGACTTCCCTGGGACAGAGGAGTGGAAAGGGAGGAACCCCTCTATGTGTGTGGGTCTGGTACTGTGGGTGTGAGCAACCACAACAATCACAGAATCCCAGGGTGGTTTGTGTTGGGAGGGACCTTCAAACTCATCCCATCCCATCCCATCCCATCCCATCCCATCCCATCCCATCCCATCCCACCCCCTGCCATGGACAGGGACACCTCCCACTATCCCAGGTTTCTCCAAGCCCCATCCTTGATTTGGGCAGCCTGGCAATGTTGCCAAGGCTCCTTCCTCCTTTTCCTAAGAGAACCATCCTTGGTGGCCAAAGGAAGCCCCCATGATTATCAAAACCCTGGTACTTTCAGATCCATCCTCGTCTCTCTGTGCTATGTTTTTTCAGGAAATAACTCATTTTCCCACGTTTCAGCCCCAGTTCTGAGATTGGGAACACAGTGCAAATACCCACATGGTTTTCATGAAGTCAAAAAATGCTACTGGGGTACAATCAGGGTGAGATCGAGTTCAGCCTGCAAATGATCCCCACGAGAGACCAACTGCCACAAAGGCCTTTATCTGGGGGTAGAATCAGCATCTACTGTATACTCACGAGGAAAAAACAACATGCTGCTGTTTGATGTCTTTAAAACCACCATCTCTCCGTAGAGGGCTGAAAGTGCAAGGTTGCTTTCTCTTTCCAACTCTGTGCTCTGCTGTGTTCTCAGAAACCAGGAAAATGTGCTACTAAACTCACTCTAAAGTAGAAAAACCCTTGAGGGTTTTCACTGTGAGACACTACAAATACTAAAGATGTTGGTGACTTTGAAATTCAAATCACATTTAAAATGAATGTGAGCTCTAAAAGCTTTACCTAAAAACCTATATTATATCTATATTTAAAATTGAAAAAGATATTGACATTTTTACACCTAAAAATATGTTCAAGAAGGTGAAATTTGTTTCCAGGCTATGGACTTGTAGTAATGTTTTTAAAAGGAGCAACCTGAGCTGTGATAATAAAATATTTCCAAGCCATTCAATCTCCCATTGACCAGGGAAATGATTCACCTCCAGGTACAAATGAGAGGGGCTGGGCTGTCCTTTGACTGTGAGCTGAGCAGGTTACACCATATCTGTGGAGGTTCACATCCCTTCTCCGACTGCTCCTAAGCTCCCTGTGTCACCAGTGTCACCTCTATCCACACACAAAGGGTGGGCACAGGCCTTTGGTTTTATTCCACCTCCCATAAAGGACCTCAGTCTCCTCCTCCTCCCTTCTCCATCAAAAAGCTCTCCAGTTCCAGAGGTTTGCTTATGCCCTGGTAGAGCACAAATAAAAAGTGTCCTCCAGTGAAGGCCTTGCAGCCCAGCAGTGCAGCTTTCAGTGCTTTGCTGACAGAAACTCCAATCATTGCTGCATGACCCTCTCTGTGAGCCCCTGGAACCACGGCACATGTGTGGGGTGCTGAACTCAGAGGGGAAATGTGGGACTTCCAGCAGCATTTGCAGCATGAGCTGTGCCCTGGCAGTCTCAGGCCCAGACTGTGGAGTGTTGATGGAGACTGGGAGGGACCCATCCTGCAGAACGGCACGAGCAGGATGCTCAGGCTGCTAAAAATGAGTCACAAAAGAAGGACTTGCTGCAAAGCGGGACGTGGTTGTGCACAGAGGTTCATTGATGTGCAGGACAAGAGCACAAATGGAGAGCGTGTGCTTTGCCTTTGCTGGGACTCAGGGTTTGGATTCAGGAGTTGGCTCCAATGACCCCTGTGGGTCCCTCCCAACCTGCATATTCTGATTCCATGACTAAAGCCCTGAAAGTATGGAAAGGGTCTTCCCTTACCTGGATCCGTTCATGTGGTCATACTCCCGTTTGACACTGACCCTGACGGGCTGGTTGATCCACTCCTGCTGGGGGGGCAGGGGGTTGATCTTGTGGGGCTGCCCGAAGTCGGGGCTGCCGGAGGCCGTCATGTCCTTGGGGAGCTGCGCGGCCGCGCCGTAAGTGGGGTCAAACAGGGACTGGTCGTCGCTCACCACCGACAGAGCCTCCTGGGGAGAGAGAGAGCCAGCCCTCAGAGCCATGCCTACAGCAGGAACTGCCCTCTGCTTCTCCCTCTGAGCTGGGGAGCACCTGCAGGGCCCGCAGCTGCCCCACGCTGGCTGCAATTCCCACCTGCCAGGGGAGCCCCGGGCTCCAGGGACCCCTGTGCAAACCAGGGCTTGCTCTGCTCTGCTTTGCTGGCTGCAATTCCCACCTGCCAGGGGAGCCCCGGGCTCCAGGGACCCCTGTGCAAACCAGGGCTTGCTCTGCTCTGCTTTGCTGGCTGCAATTCCCACCTGCCAGGGGGAATCAGAGCCTTGGAGTCCAGGAATCCCTGTGCAAACCAGAGGTTACTCTGCTCTGCTTTTCTGGCTGTCACTGCCCCCTGCCAGGGAGAATCACAGCCTTGGAGTCCAGGGACCCCTGTGCAAACCAGGGCTTGCTCTGCTCAGCTTTGCTGGCTGGTGGGAGCAGTGTTCAGGTTCACTGGAGCTCTGCAAACAGTGGAGCTGCTGGGGCTGTGTCACCTCACAGGGGATGTGTCACCTCACGAGGGCTGTGTCACCCCAGTGCTCGCTGTGAGCAGCTTCACCCCCAGTCCCAGTGAGTGACCTGCCCACCTGCTGCTCCAAAATCCACTAGTGTGTAGTGGGAACACCTCTGGAGTGGCATGTGAAGGTCTCTACGTCTCCTTTGGGAGGGTTTGTGTGCTGTTTGTGTTTTGAGGTTGCTGCTGAAGGAGAAGCAGCCAGAGCAGGTCAGAGTTATGGGTGCTCATGGTGGGGGAAAAAAATGCATTACTTTACACTTTTTGTTTATTTTGTGGGAAGTGAAGGGCTGGTGTGTTACCCAACTGTACATTTCTAGAAATGCTTAAAAACAGGAAATTGTAATCCTTTTTTTTTTCTTTTAATTTTCCCCCCTTTGCTGAAACTCCAAATATTGACAAAAAGTTCTGACTATCAATTTCCTTGTGTAGATGGGCTTTGGTTTTCCAAGCAGAGGGTGTCAGGCTCCTGACGACTTTGGCACAGCCCTGCCTGACTCAAAGTGCATCTGGCAAGGGCTGCCTGCTCTGGAGGGAGCTCAGTTAACCACAAACACAGCTGCCTTTATGAGTGGCAGGGCAGAAACCAAAGGAGGAACTTCCCGCACTGAAAGCAGCCCCCACTTTAATGTGAGCTGATGGGGCAAACTCCAAAACAAAGCTGCAGAGTCACCTACTCTGGGCACTGAGAGCTCAAAAGCCACCCAGCAGTGCTGTGTGGGCAGCAGAGGGTCACTGAACACACAGCTGAAACCTGGTGTGTGCTAAACCCCCTGCTCAACACTCACAGGGCACAGCCTGAACTGGCAGCTTCTCAAAATAATCAGTTATTGCTCTCTCCCCACCACCCCCACCCTCACCCCAGTGGTTGTTTCAGAGGTTTGTTTTGTAAAGTCTTCCATCACCAGGGAGGGAAACAGAAGTTCTGAAAGCCTAGAGAGGTGCAGCTCCTGGGATGACATGAGAATCTAAGCACAAATCAGACAGCACCAGGCTCGTGACAACATCACAAAAGACGTCAATAATTCAGAGTCTGCTGGGTAAACACCAAAATCCCCCTCAGCCTGAAGTTAACCCACTTAGAGAGAGTCAGGCCTGCAAAAATCAGCACTTTTCTATCTCTGATCTCAGATCACGTAACAAACCCAAATAAGCTAAAGTGGCCTAGAATTGGAGTGGGCCTGACTAAGATTTAATTCGGAGGAACCCTCAAACATCTGCATAAATACTGCTGAAGTTCCAGCATTTGCTGCAATTTGTGGTCAACCTCTCGCACTGGGTACAGCCATTAAACAGAAAAAGGAGGTTTTTACCCCACACTGCCAGTGGTGGTTGCTGAAAGGAGCTCACGATGTGTTCAACCTTTCCAGCAGCTTTTCCTTGGTGGATTCACAACCTCCCAAAAACACCCCTCTCTTTTTCAGCTTTAGAGTAAGGGATGGAGTGGAGGGTGTCCCTGGGAAAGATTGGTGTGAATTGTGCCAGAAACCCTTCAGAGGGCTGGGATTATCTCCAGGCTGCAAACTCTGTCTGTGCAGGAAGGTACAAGAACAGGAGATGGTTCAGTCTTAAAGAGAGCAAGTCTTCCCATCAGAGATCAGGATTTGCTGCTCCTCTGATTCCCCGGGGTCAGGATACCAGGCAGGGGTTCCCAAATGACAAATTTTCTGCAGACTTCTACCTCCTCATAGTTCAAAAATTGTCAGGTTCCCTACCTGAGATAGTGGGTGAGCCCCACACTGGGCTGCTGCACTGGCTTAGGGCCCTCTAGGCCCAGTCTCAGCTGGGCAGAGACAAGAAAAATGTGAGTACCACTACAAATTCATCAGATAACAATTTTGAATGCTTGGGTTTTGAGACTTCCAGTCTGAAAACATATTCTAAAAACATACACAAAATTGGAATTTTTTTTTTAGGCAAACAATACCTGGGAAAATAACTATAATGACAGTTATCCCACAAAATCATTGTGAGAGGTTGCTCTCAAGATTTTTGCTGGAACTTCTACAGGACTTATGCAGGGGTTGGAGGGTTCTTCTGAATTCAAGCTTAGTCAGGCACTCTCAACTCCAGGCTGCTTCTCCTACCTAAAGCCATTTTCCTTCTGAAGAAAAGTTCTGATGGTAAAGAAATTGGGAAGCAGGGATCTCTCTGGCTGTCCCAAAAATCCCCAAACCCAACAGCACTCCAGTGGATCACCCTGGACCAGGATCAATGGCTGGGGCTGCACCAGTTCTACTCTTTACATACACCAGCAAGCACACACTGCCCTGTGACACAGAGTCTGTGACAGAGAACCTCCTCAGATAAGGATCTTCCTTAAAAGACAAAGTGGCTGCTCAGACCTGCCTGCATGCAACTGGTGTTAACTGGGACAGCAACAGCCTCACTGGGGCACTGGGACGGAGCCCTGCCTTGTGCTGCTGGAACACTTTCAGTCCCGAGAACAGGAGAAGTCCAAATGCTCCAATATCCCTTGGCAGCTCCTGGGCCAGGAGTGGTTTGAGCTAAACCTGAGCTGGTGGCAGCACAAAGGCTTGGCCCCAGGGGAGCTGAGGAGAAATGGGGCTGGTGACACCTGCTCAGCTCCAGGAGCACAGCACGAGCAGTGCTGGTGACATGCAAGGGAAGTCAGGTGGCACTGAGCCAGCCCTGCTGCCGCCAGCTCTGCCTGTGCCCACATCCACAGCTCACAGGAAAGCACGGGGGGAAGCAGCAGGCAGCTGTTCCTGGCCTGGAACCTCTGGGTAAGGTCAGGGCTGCCTGGGACTCAGGGAAGGGGCCAGGGCTCGGCTCCAGGCTGTGGGGAACCTGTACAACCTCCCTGTGCTCTCTGTGGGGCTCAGCTCCCCAGGCAAGCCCAGGGGCAGAGAGCAGCAGCTCCATGAAATACCGAGATTCTCTCCCCTGGAATCGAGAGCTGCTCAGTGTTTGGAGACTGGGAAAACTCTCTGAGGTGTCCCAGGTGCCAAGACTGCCTGCTCAGACAGGGCACTGCCTGCCAGGTCCCCCCACAGCGCTGCCTCAGCCTGTGGCCTTGGGCTGGCCAGCCTGAGGCTGAGACAGGGGTTGTGTGTGCTTCCCTGGCATATATGTTAAGTTACAGTGCCTCTGGGAATAGGCTGGCCTCAGTTTTTCCAGGTTTTAATCACATTCCTGGCATAAATGTGGCCATGGCAGCTGGCAGCACGTCCAGCTCCCTGGGCAGCCCAGCCCCAGCCTCTCCAGGGCAGGCCGGCCCAGCAGTGACTGCCACAAACAGGGCTCCCAAGGAGCTGGCACACACCACTGCACCCCTCAGGTGGGAGTCTGTGGTGTGGCTCTTATTTGTACAGCAGTTTCCAGTGGTAAGAGGGTGAATTTGCAGGTTTGCCTTAATTTGGGTGAGCCATCATGCCCCAGGTCCCAGGTGTGAGTGGGACATAAAGGGAGGCATGGTTTGGCTTTGGCCCTGAGGGCAGCAACAGCCAGTCTGAGGTTCTGGGAGGGCTGATGAGCCACCAGGGCTTCAAGCAGGTTTTCCTGATCCCTTACTGTGAAAGGGAGATGACACACACACTTTAGCAAAGGTTTCACTCAGATAATTAGTTGAACAGGACGTTTGAGAAAGGAGAAAGTCAAGGGGAACAAGGGCTGGGGGGGTGCGCAGTCAGTGCTGTCACCCCACATATCCCCAATAACAGGTTATTCCACGTGTGTGCAATGAGATCTCACTAAACTTTTAGCTCTCTTACATTCACTTTCTGGCCATAACCACATTTAAAAGGCATTGCTAAAGATCAAAGCTTCATCCTCCTCCGCAAAGGCTGACGTAGAAGAGAAGACAGGGCTGAGTACCTGACCCATTGTGCCTTGGAGAGATGACTCCACCTCTTGTGGCTCTTGTCTTTCCTTCTCCCTCCTCCCCCAGATTTCACCACTCTTGGTCCTGTGACAAAATCGTTCCTGAAATATTTTTGTAAGGAGAATGTTGCCAACAGAGACCTGAGGAGCCCAGACCTAAGGATGTAAAGCACCAAAATCCAAGGTCCAGCAGCCTCACACAAGGCCCTGGAGTAGAGATGGCACTGAAGTGTTACAAGTCAGCACTTCTGCTGCCGACTCCTCATACGAGCACAGAGATAACATCAGGCTTACAAGAAAATGAGTCAAATAAGAAATTCAGAAAGAAGCAGGGTCTGTGCTGATCTTGGGGCAGCACTTTAGGATGGATCAAGCACTCAGTGGGAGGCAGAAAAACAAAGTGTTCTCGTCCCTGCCCTCAATCTTTGGGATTACCTTTAGGGAGCATTCCCCTCTCCCTGCCTTTTTCATCCTCTATTGCCCTGTCCTGTGCACACTGTGGGGCACTGAACCCCAGCCAGTGCTGCCACTGGGACACAGACAGGAATCCTTTGGACACACTCTCAAATATCCACTCTTCCTGACCAAACCAAGAATTCCCTCTGCAGTTTTTCCAGGCCACTTTTCTTGAGCTTTTCTCTTGCTACTCCACCTTCCTTACAGGATGTGATTGGGTCAGGGGCTCCCCAGAACTCCCCTTAGAAAATTGTAATCATAAACATTTGAATGGCAGCAACCACAATCCAATCTTGTGCCCTTCACAATCCATTGAAATCCTGCTTAGCACTTTTCTGGGCTGCACCTGGAGATCCACCATTCTCCCAGTGAATCCAGCAGGATGAGAGCCAGCACTTCCAGGGGGCAGTTCCTCCCCCTTGTACCCACCAGCAGCTCTGCCCAGTGTCCCTCATTGTGCTGCTCACAGCATTTCCCAGCTGAGCTGCTGGTGGTGGGGCTGGGACATCCCAACTGCTGGGATCCCTGCCCAGAGCTGTCCCTGCCCCAGCAGGAGGGATGGGAGGAGATGCAGGCTGCTGCCACAGAATCCCAGAATGGTTTGGGTCAGAAGGGACCTTAAAGCTCATCCCATTCCACCTCCTGCCAAAGGCAGGGACACCTCCCCTGTTCCAGGTTGCTCCAAGCCTCTTTCCCTGCTGCAGCAGCACTCAGGGTTAGGAAGGCAGCAAATCTTTAACACTCTGTCCAGGTCTCTGCAGATCTGAGGACTTCTGTGGGTATAAAGGAGGGGTTTCATTTAATTATTTTAGGGCATCCCACACTGCAGGTTTTTGCCCCAGTCTGCACTGGAGACTTGCTCAGAGCCACAGAGCAGGACGTGACCTGGACAAAGAGCCATCCACTTGGCCCAGGCTGCTTTTCCTTCCCTTTCCTCCCTTTCCCTTCCCTTCCTTTCCCTTTCCACCCAGACTACTCCATCCAAGGGTAGCTTGGCAGCCTTGGAATACACCATAATTCCTTCACAATTCAAATAAATGGGAAATCACAATGTGGTGACTCGTGTTAGGGGGAAACAAAGTAGGAGTAAGAGCAGCAGAAACAGCAAAAACATTGAAAAACACCAAAACCACACTGAAATTAGACAGCTCAAAATTGGGACAAAATGATTTGGCAAAACTCCTCATGAGGAAAAATCCGTATATATCTTTATCTTTTGAGGGTTATTTTTATGTTCACCATTCCCATGAAATTTCTTATCAAGTGGGTAAAAGAAGGCTGCCTAAAATCAATGTTCTGCTATTTTCATCTCAAGATCCCCAAAAGCAGACTCAAAAAGGATAAAAATAAAATTGTTCTTCTGTACTTCTCAGAAAAGTTCTTTACTTCAGGCACACTTTTATAGGATCTGGACCAATGAATTTTTTCCCCTCAGTCTAGACTTCACATTAATGGTTTCAGGGCCTGTTTTGGTTTGTTTCCAGCCAACTGGGAATAACCAGGTGACAGTTTCTCCTTCCCAGCAAGTTGGTGCATTAAGGGTAATGATAAGGAGGCTTAAACCAGGCCTGGAACTGTGAGCAATCCCCAGGAAAAGCCTCTGGGGGGTTGTTACCGTGCAGAAGCCTCACACCCACAGGGAGTCTCAGCACAGGCCCAGGAGTGGAGGTAGAATTTAAAAAGAACCTGCCCAAATTATCTCTGTGGCCCCTTGACCTCTGGAAGGTGAGTGTGGTGAAAGCTGAGGCTGGAGGGACCATCCCATCCCATCCCATCCCATCCCATCCCATCCCTCCTGAAATCCTGGAGCATGCTGCAGCCCTTCCTTTGGAACACGAGCAGCAGCAGCAGCTGTGCCTGGAGCAGGGATCAGCCCTGCCAATGCCCAGCTGGCTCATCCCATCCCTGGGCTGTGGACAGAGAATTCCCTAAGCACTCCTGCCTTCCCCAGGGCCTCCCACCCTGCTGGGACTGACACTGGGAGCAGGGGATGAGGTGTGTGTCCATTGGGACAAACCACAACTTCTGGGTGCTCTTCCCAGAGAATTCCCTGGCTGCTGTTCCCTGCCTGGTTCTGCCAGTCAGGATATGGGAGAGGATTCAGGGTGAGGGTGGAACGTGAAACTTGTCCTGAGTGCTGGAAGCTTTGCCTTTGGCATGGCTTGGGCCAGGTTTCTCATCCTGGCAGGTAACTCCACTGACTCACTGGGAGTCTGGTGTCTGATAAAGGCCAGAACATGGCTCTGGCTGGGATGCACAAGTCCTGGGCTGGAGATTTTCCCAAGAGCCTGAAGTCACAGAGATCTCACAAGGATTCTCCTCCATGGATGAAGCAGCCTAACCCTGCTCAGGCTGAGGACTGTATGATCTCACAAGACCTTTTCCAAGCCGTGTCACATTCCCAGAAAATCAGTCAGCCTTTACCAGGTATTAATACTCCCCTCAGCCACCTTCCTGCTTGGATCTCCACTCCTCTTTTCCCCTCCAAAGCTGCATCCCTTTCTCTTTGAGACTGACATTGTTGGGTGATTTCTTTCCCGGGCTGGGCACGCAAATCCCTCCATCTCTGACTCACCTTCCTTTTAATTTCACTTCTTTTCCCCCTCATACTTTTTAAAAAATTGCCTTGCTCTGAGCAGATGTGTTTGTAAACAGAGACACATGGGCCTAACTGCAAACATGCACCCTTCAGTAAATATTATTGTAGCATTTTTATGGTCTACTCTGCTGAAGTAACAGGGAGGGAAAATGCAAGATGGTTTCAGTCTGGCCTGCTGACAAACCCCAACTATCCCGGAGCACAAATGCAGAAATGCTGTGCTGACCTCAGCTCTGTCCTGGAGCACCCAGAGCCCGGGCCCTGGCCTTGATGTGCTGCCACAGGCTCTTGCCAGTGGCAAATATTCCATCAGGATTTTGCAGACTGACCCAGCACTTTGTGTCAGGGAAGCTGAGCTCACTCTGAGCTGCATCTGCCATTGTGGTGGTGTTACCTTTCCCCTTCAAGCAGAGCTTCTGGGGGTTATTTTCACTTGTGTCAGAAACTGAGACTGTGACAATCCTGCTGGGCTTGTTTCCAACAGGCAGAATGTATTGAAGCTTTTCAACATAAATTACTTGCCCTAGAAAGGAAAATAACAAGTGTAGAAACCCAAAAATACTGGGGGTTTGTCATGAGAGAATGTTTGTCCCATCACTTGGCTTCCTCTCAGGCTGCCTTGGAAAAGGAGAGAAAGCACTCTTAAAAGTGTGAAGGAATAGGTGCAAACCACAAAACCTTATCTTTTCTCTTTGGGTTCCTACAGCCAAAGCACTGGAAACTGTAAAAAGAGCATTCTCCCAGGAATTCAAGAGCTGGGAGGTGGCAGCCTAGGGAGAGACAAATATTTCAGGTTGTGACTCACGGCTCCAGCAGTGCCCATTCATTATTTTTATTCCACTTTGATACCATTGTCCCTGTTACATTCACAACCACGCTGCCATATCCTGTTTTGTTCCCTGACACATTCCCTGCACAATCACAGGAAGCCCATCAGGAAGCGGCCATCGGGGGCTGCTTTGTTTCCATACACAGAGAAAAAAACAAGCTCCTCCAGCTCGAGATGACTTATCCCAGACTGAGGAAAAACAACAGCATGGAAGGATCCCAGCAGCATCTCCAGGAGTGAGTGCAGCCCTCACTGCTCCCCAGGACAGGAGCCTGGAGCTCTTCAGCACCTCTGGAGGGAATTCGCAGCCATGGAAAGGCTCAGCTAAAGGGAAATTGGAGGAATAATCCATCACTGACATCTACAGTGCATAATGAAGGTCTGGACACTCTACTGCGGGGGCAAACACAAGTCCAACACAGTCCTGCAGCTGAATCCTAAACCAGAGGTGGCTTGGGTTTTCCCAAGTGTGAGGGCTCAAGTCTATTTGTGCCCTGAGCCAGGGCTGGGTTAAATCTGACCTCAGGGTCTGGGTGTCTGGGACAATCCAGAACAGAAGCTCAGGGCTTGTGCCCTGAGCCAGGGTTGGATTAAATCTGAGCTGCATTGGATTAAATCTTGGGTCTGAGTTCCCAAGACATCCAGAGCACAAACTCAGGGTTTGAGGCCAGAGTTGGTTACTTGGGCTGGGTCAAGACCCATCACATGGAGCCCAGAGGTAAGAGGGGAGTGAGGAGGTGGTCCAGCACTCCCAGGAATCCTATTTATTCCCTAAGGAGCACATGCATGCTCCTGATCCAGCACCAGGAGTCTGATCTCTGCCTCTTCACCAGACAAATGGCTCTGGCTGGCCTGGATGGGTCCTGAGGGGGACATTCCCAAAGAGCCCGAAGCCACACAAATCACACTCCCATTTACAGGAGCTGGGAGCCCCAGTGCCTTGAATCCCTCTCAAATATCAGGTTTAAATCTTGTGACTGGCCCAGGTTTGCATTTCCCTGCCCCTGGGCACACTCAGGTGCCCTCAGCAGAGCAGGGCAGGGCAGGGATGCTTTGTGCAGCACTGCAGCCTCTGTTGGCTCCTGACCCACACCCAGCTGGGGTCCCAAGGCTGGCAGTGGAGCTGAGGGCTGCCACCCTGCTGGGATGGCACTGGTCCCTGTTTTCCTTGTGCACTGAGCCCAGCCCCTGTGGCTCCAGTGAGGGGATTGTTTCTGCCCACGCCTATAGCAAAAGCAGAGATTTTGTGAACAAGCCTGCCTGTGGCATTCCAAGGAAAACAGCTCAGCAGGATTACGCTGAGATATTTTCTTTGTCAATCTCGATTGAGATATTTGAACAGGAAAACCCAGTTTACACCAGTGGAAGTTCCCAGGGGCTTTTGATTTCTTTACAAAGGAATGCTGAAGTTTTAACTTTGGTGCAAGAGGAAGGTCCTGGAAGGATTCAGGGACTGCCATCTCTCCTACCTCTTGGACAAAAAGGCTGAATCCCACCCTGGCACTAGGGCTGGAACACAAAGTTAACATGGCTATACAAAAAGGAGTTGACAAGGTGCTGTTCTTCCTCCTAATATCAAACATGGCAGAGCAAAGACCATCCCACCAACAGCTCCAGGGAGCTGCAGCAGGGAAAGAGCCTCTGCTGCAGAAATGTAGTTAAGCTCTTGCTGAGGACAAACATTCCCACTAAATAAACACATCCAAGGTCTTTTCTGGTGCTACACCTACAAGAACCAGGCTTGAATTAGCAAGAATCTAAAAGAAGCAAGCAGTGAGTGCTTGCTCCTGGCTCACCCAACAGCAGATGTGAGAGTAAGAGTGAAAAAAGGGCTCTTTCCCAGCTGTATTAGTGTCGCCATGCCTCAGTCTCCCTGTCTGTGTGATGCTGCCCCTCACAGAGCCCAAATTTTGTAAAGTCATCTGCTGTCCTTGGAGAACAAGGCCCCAGAAGTGCCAGGTGCTATCCCAGGAGTAGGATTGATAGACAAAACCAAATCAACTTTCCTCTGAGACTGAGCAAAAAACCCTCACCAAAATCTCTTATCAGCGACCATTAACAGAAAGTGTGTTGGCTTTATCAGTGTGGTACAGAGAAGGGCTTTGAGCCTGCCTCAGATAAATGAGGTCCCAGAATCACAGAATGGTCCCAGTCTGTGCCCAGTGATAGTTTTGCAGCCCTGGGAGATCCAACAGCTGCTGTAGCAGGGTTTGTGGATGAGCCCCTGGCAGGGATTTTGGATGTTCTGCTGCAGAGAGGGCAGGCAGGAGCTGCAGCAGAGGCTCCAGCTCTGCATCCTTCTCCTGGGATGGAGGTGAGGCTGAAAATATGCACCCAAGGGCCAGTTTGGGGCTGACTCTGCAGGTTTCTGTCATCCCCAGGACCTTTGTGCAGACCCCAATGGGATTTATGTTATCCCTCAGCAGATCTCCACTTGGACAATCAATGTGATGGGGTTGTTCTGGTTCATTTTGCTGTATTTTAAATGAAAATCATTAACTCTGAGTGGATAACTGAAGGAGGGAGCTGTCAAGCTGTGTCACAGCAATGATCCCAAAAGACAAAGCCACCATCTCAGGGGTGCCCTGCAGACTCACATGAGGCTGTTCCAGTAATTTTGCAGCATGAGAACACACACAAACCACCAAACACTGCTCCAAGTCATTGTGCAAGTGTAACTAAACCAAGAGTAAACCCCAGCCCCCTCGAAGCTCTCTCTCCTATAGAGCAGGGGATCTGCCTTTCCCCCCTGCACTTTGGGGTGTTTTCTGAACTGACTGCGGAGCATTTTCCTTTTGTTGGAGAGTTTCTTACACTCAGATCGTGTTCATACCAGATCAGTACCATAAATAGGAAGCAGAACCCTGGGCACATCTCCATGTTCTCAGCAGAGCTGATAGCACTGCTCTTATCTCCAGCAGGGCAAGTCCCCTGAGCTGTGTTGAAAAGCCCTTTATCAGATGCGATGTAAGGAGAGTTCTCTCTGAGATGTAGCTCTGCAGTTTTGGCATCAAAGTGGGGCTTCTGACTGAACCCCCTCTGGTTTTGTTTAGTGTTGGGGTGAAGGAGCAGGACAAGGTCCTGTTTGTGGGGCTGGCAGGACAGGGCTGCTCCTTGGCCTTCCTGAAACAGCTCCCTACTCCCTGAGCCAGAGGAAAGCCTTGTCAGAAATGGCTTAACGATCTTCTAATATTTCCCTGCAATTAAAGGGCACATCTGTCTTGTAGACCCCGTCCTCCTTTGCTAAAGTACAGACATGAACTAAACAGTCTGTCCTGTCAGGCCAGGGCTAACAAAGGGGCCCATTCATAACACAGCACTCGGCCACTTGGTGTGTGTGAAGTGAAAGAGAGTTTGCATTTGGAGAATAACCTGTGCTGGAGTGAGCAAGAGACTTCTGCTCTCATAAATCAATCAGCTCTCCCTGCTAATAACCCGGGCTGCCTCCCAGTGCTGCCTGTGAGGAGCAGCAGCCACCCTGCACAGCCCCAGCTCTGCCTGCAGGGCTCAGGCTTCAACCTGCTGGCTCTGAAAACTCTAGAGAGGATTGAAAATATTGGTATTGACTCAGGTTTTTCAAGGCACTGAGGAGAAGGGGCTATGCCAGCCCCAGGAATTTGGGGGTCACCTCAATGGCCTGAGCTGTGTCAGTCACTGGGCTGGCGTTTCACAGTGTCCCTGTGGCTGAGTCACAGCCAGGGATGGTCCTGCTCTTATCTTGGCAGGAGAACAAGAGCACTGCAGACCAAACCAAACTAAGCCAAATCAAACCAAACCAAATCAACCAACCTAACCTAACCCAACCCAACCCAACCCAACCCAACCCAACCCAACCCAACCCAGCCCAGCCCAACCCAAGCCAAACCAAGCCAAACCAATCAACCAACCAAACCAAACAACCAACCACCCCTCAAACACCCATTGCTGATTTAGTTGGAACTAAGGGCTTAAAACCAAAGAAAATCAATTGAGGCACATCTTGGCACAGTTTCAAACTAAGCCCGTGTTTTGCCCTGGCTGAGAGTTTCAGGCAGTCCCTGCAGGTTTATCCAGATGCATTGTTTAACACTAATTTGTAAATGCCTTGGGAATGGGCTCTTAGGGGTTTTTTCTCTTTTCTGAGCCTGGCACCTTGGTCCTGGGCTGTATCTCTGTCTCTTAGTGCTCTCCCCATACAAACAAACAGAGCTCACACCTCAACGTACCTCATTTCCTCAGCTTTCAAGCAAGCAGGAAATGGCCAGGAAGTGCCCACAATATGGTCCTGTGGTTTCAGTACTACAGTGACATTTGGGAAATGGGGGCTCATTTACCAGCTCGGCAGCAAAGTTGTTTGTTCAGCTCTAGCCAAAGCTTTCTGTGTAAAATGAGGGGTAAAAAGGGTGCCAAGGCCATAAGGTAAGAAATGGACAAACCTAGAATGTGGTGGGAAATCCTTGTCACATCCTGAGAAAATTCTGGAGGTTCTTTTCTGGGGAAAATTTTCAATCCTAATGTTGGACAGAAGGTCAAAACAATTATCCAGAGAATTCCACCTTAAATTAACCAAGGTTTGTTTTGGATATTCTGAGTGTTTCATTGCAGTTTTAACCTTTTCAGTTTCCTTAAAATATTGCAATCGGTTTCCAACTAAAGTGGAGTTTCAAAGCAAAACTTGAAAAACTTCAGAAGGCATCAAGGAGGGCATTCAGCAGCCTCTCAGGACTCAGCATTTCCAGGGAACAGGAGGGCTTGGATCCATTTACATCTTTCTGAGGGAAAGACCTAGGAAAATGTCAGCCTGTGTCTCACAGAATCTCCTGTGCCTGTTTCTGGTACAAACACAGTGAATTCTGTCACAGCCTTTGGAGACAGGGTCAAATTAAGGCTCTCCATGGCAGCACAGCCAGTGGGAGCTCTGCCTTTGGGGTGATGTGCATTCCAACCTTCCCTGAAACCCTTGGTGTGTTTGTGTGCTTTGTGTGAACGCAGGAATGATTCCAACCCCCACAGGATCTGTCCTGGAAAACTCTCAATATCCAGGCAGTTGTAGTCTATAGACTTTTGATTACATTTTGAACACTTTATAAAAACACCTAAAGAATCAATTGGATGCTGAGAAATAATTTAAGAAAATCTATTTCATTTTTGGCTCTGGCTGATGCCATTTGACTGCACAGGTACCTCGATATCAATAACATTTGGTATTTTGATATCATGGTGGCTAAAACTGCATTGGATTCTTGTCCTGGAAGGATAATGGAGGTCTCAGAGAGATAAAAGGAGAAGTGGATCCTCCTGGGATGCCTGACACAGGCTTGAGCAGCTCTAGCAAACCCAAGTTGTGTTTTCTGGGTCTGATTTTCCTCCCAGCCCCCAGTGCTCAGGGAGCTCAGTGGGATCCCTCTGAGGGCACAGGTTCTCCCTGGTTTGGGAAGGTGCCACAGCAACATCCAAGGGAAGAAGCACAAGTGCCTCATGGGAGGTGTGACAGTCACCTTCCCCAGCAGCATCCTCTGAGAGGGAGATTTTAGCGGTTCAGCAATGCCTCCCTGGGAGCTGCCCTGCCCCTTCCTGGGGGTCTGAGGTGGTGGGGGAATTTCTCTCCCATGGGGACAACAAAGAGATCCCAAACATTGCTTTGGATGATCTTTATAGGGTTGTCAGCAAAAAAATCAGTCTCTCACAAAGAACAAAGCTTAGAAAGGACTTGAGGCCTGTTTGGGAAGCTGCTGACAGAACACCTAGTGGAGCTACTACAAAACAGGGGGAAGAGGGAAAATGGGTAAAGCACCTCAAAATTAGAATCCCAGAGTCACAGAATGGTTTGGGTTGGAAGGTCCTTAAAGTTCATCCAGTCCCACCCATGCCATGAGCAGGGAAACCTCCCACTGTCCCACGGTGCTCCAAACCCTGCCCAACCTGGCCTTGGACACTCCCAGGAATATGGGGAAGAATAGGCTGGAAATAGGAATCAGCTCCCAGGAGGAGCTGGTGGTGCAAAAGCCTCTACTGATCACCTTTAAATTCCACAGATAAATGTGGGTTTGGGGCAGCAGAGGTTGTGGAGATCACAGCCAGATCGTTTCACATATATAATTACAGATGTTTTACTGTCCCCTCCTCATTCTCCATGTCACCTCAGACAGAATATGCTTGGGAATGCCAGGGGACCTCAGGGTTAACCAGGGAAATAATTTTTTCAGTGTCATCAGGGAAAAATGTTAGTGGGGGTTGTTAAACTTGTGCAAATATTGCCTGCCTCTCTCTCATGCTAAAGGTCACTTTTAGGGGCAGATTTCACGCCGCTTTCCTCATCTCTGAACAACTTTTCTGTAACACAGTCACAGGAGGCCCAAAGACGTCACTCACTGGGGGTCACACAGCACAACTGCAGCAAAATTGGGCTGAAAGCACGAGAATTTGGGTTCTCAGGGCACTGCCTCGGGTGCTGAGCCACAGTGGGGTGTGTAAACAAGGAGTTTTCCTCAGGGGCATACTCAAAGGGGAAAATTGGAATCAGGCAAGCAAATATATTTTATCCTTCATTTAAAGCTTTTCAAATCCTGCTCTCTGCCTTCTCTCAGTTGGTATTAAATAGCATAGGGGTAAAGTCTCAAGCAGCCAGAGCAGGGACAGGACATTCTGTCTCTGGTTCATTCATCAGGCCTTTTCTCCCCAGCCCTGCCTGCATTTCCCATTTCCTTCCTTGCCTCTCACACCAACCAGCTCCATTGCACACACCCACTCTGCCTCACTGCTCTGCACACCCAGGGAAATTGGTTTACAAGGAGCTTTTTAAGGAATATTCAGTGCATTTCTGTCTGTTCTCGTGGACAGTAGCAAAGCAGCACCTGGGCCCTGGTTCCATCCCCAATGGGGCAGTTTCAGTCTGACCATGATCTCCTGAAAAATTCCCATCCCATTTCCTCATATAAACTGAAGGAATAATTTATAATTTCTGTAGTTTCATAAAGATGGGATTGACTCCGATTAGAACCAACCACAAAGACATATCCAAGCTTGATAAGTCTGGGCAATGTAAATCTGGGTTTGTTTTTCACGATGGGAAGGAACCTTGAAAGACTCAAACAGCACAGTAACATCTTTGGGTGTGCCCAAGTTATCTTTAATGTGTGACCCTAAGTTTTTAGCTCAGCTTGGGTAGAAAGCCTAAGCTAAGCATTTAAAACGCAGTTCATTCTGTTTAGTAAAATTGATGTTGCCAACACTATAAAAAAAAATAAATTAGTGGTTTGAATGAAATTGCTGAGTTAAAAATTCTGTAGTTGCAGGAACTTTCAGTCTGGTTCTCTAAAAACTTAATTCATACATGAAGATCCAGGGCCCTCCCCTCAGTTTGTCTCCTTTCTCCTCGAGGCATTTCTGTGATTAACAAGCAGATGGGAGTGTGACTTTTGCTTCCATTTTCACTAAAATAACAAACCCACTTAAAACACAAAAGTCAGTAAATATCAGGCATAAAACAAGCCAGGAGGAGTTTTCACTTCTGCATCTCTCAATTCAGTTTTTAATGTACTCGATTTCCTTTGACAGTCTAAAATTAAGAATGGGTGTGAATTGAAATAACTTGGGATGGAAATGGGGATGAATGTGGCAAACTGTGGCATAGAATTCCTGAATGACTTGAACTGGAAGACCTTAAAAATCATCCCATTCCATCCCATGGGCTGGGACATCTTCCAGCATCCCAGGTTACTCCAAGCCCTGTCCAACCTGGCCTGGGACACTTCCAGGGGTGGGGAGTGTATATTAGGTGTAATTAAGTAATGAAGTATAATTAAAATGTAATGAAGTGTATATAGACATTCAGGTCAACTCATCTCAAAAGCACCAAAATTTACCATTTTGCTGCCCTGAATTCTTTCCACACAGAATATTCCTGGTTCATTAAGGATGAATGTTCAGCTCAGTGGCACAAAGCCCAGGCTACCTGATTTTAGGCAGAAAAAGCCATTTTCACTGGAGCACCAGGCAGGGGATGTGTGTGTGACTGTGTGGATTCAGTCACACCCCCAGCCAGACACAAACGCAGTGCAAGCAGCAGAAAGAACAACAGGAAATGGCCGGGGGTATTTATAGCAGGATTGTGTTTATCCTGAAGTGATGTTCTGCACAGATTATGATGAAGCTTTTCGTGGGAGAGGACACAGCTTGTGTCAGCTGGAGGTTTGCATGCACTTCACCCCGTGTGCTCCTGCCAGACTCCCCCATCCCCTCGGCTTTCCTTTGCCTTTTCCAGCTTTGCTGAGCACCAGGAGTGCCCAGCACCCCCTCTCCCAGTGCAGACAGAGCCCTGGTAATCTCCGGGCTTGGCCCAAACCTTGGTTTCTGCAGGTTTGCAAATCTCCCCCCTGGGATGGCACGAGAGAAAAACAACTGCTCGCACTTCAGTGTCTTGAGTCGCTGAGAAATGCAGGCCCTGTTGCAATTACACAGAAGTTCTTCTCACAATTTGGGTCCTATTAACAAAGAAGCTGATGGCACAAAACCCCTTTTATCAGATCCCAGCTCTCTAGCACAGACTCCTCCTTTCCTGCAATTCTCTTCAGGGAATCATTTTTGTGTACAAATGGGGTATTGAAACACCTCCCCATTTATCCCTTTCTTGAGGGGAGGCATCCAGCAAGAAGTAAACATTTTGATGGCCAGGTAATCTCCATATCCCCAGCCTCACCTTTGCCAACTCTCTCTGATTTGAACATGCAAAGAGACTTTTTTCTAATTCATTCCCATCATCTAAATTTCCCTGAAGAGGCAAAAAACCCCAAAGGTGGGAGATGAAGTAGATAGTACAGCAGCTTAATATCTCTGTGAGGTGAAGAGCCCTCCACCCTCCCACACAACCTTTGCAAGCACGTGTCCATCCCTGCAGAGCAGTTTATCTCCGCCACAGATACGGAATGGGGAACACTGAAATAGTAATGATAAAAAGTGGAACTCAAGCAGCAAAGGACCTGCTATTACTTCATTGTCAGAACAGTTTTTCCTTATCTGAGTCACATCTCCTGAGGTTTGTTCAACTCATGAGCGCTCAGCTCATTTCTCTGTTTACACCCCATGATATCTGAAAACCTTGATTAAAAGCAATCAGAAAAATCCGTCATATGACACTGAGACCGTTTGCAGCCTGTGACAGTTATTAGCAAATGTTAACCTTTCCTCTGAGAAAACAGAAGGAAATCCTGCTTTAATTTAGGCTTTCAAACATCGTCCCCCTCTATCTCTGCAGTAAATCAGAGCATCTCCACGAGGCCATTATTTGCAAATATAATTAGTCCCGGGCTTGTGTGTTTAAAAAACAAATAGCGAGAGCAAAGCATCAGGAAGTGCCTGTGAATGGGAGCTGCAGCTCGGGCTGCGCGCATTAATTACTGCAATTGAGCCGATGCCCCGCGAATGCCACGCCAGGCATTATCAGTGCTATTAGTGCTTCATTAGGGCTGCGGCGAGCACCAGCAGCTCCCTCGGCTCATTTGCATCCCATTCTGACAGGTGCCGGTCCAGGTGTCCTATTGTCATCCCGAATTAATAAACACGGTCCGACCCCTGCTCCTTTTATCGTCTGTGGGAGAGGGGGAAGAGCAGAGACCGAACGGGCTGCGGGGAGGTGGGGGCAGGAGAACTCTTCTGACCTCATCTACCAAAGCGGCTTTTGCTGGGGCTCTGTCATGTCTAATTGGGAAGTGATGAGCTCGTACTCGTCAGAGAGCTCCCGTCCCTCCCGGAACGGCAGGGCTAACGCCAACCCCGTGCTCTGCCCCGGGGCTTCTTCCTCCATCCAAAAAATTAGTGGGGCTCGAGGCACCCCCAGGTGTGCCTGGTTTGGATCCTGCTCAGATCTCCTTTCTAAAGTCATCCTTGTGCATCCCTGACTCCACAGGATTTACCTGACCCTCCCTTGCCAGTTCATCACCCACAGAGACTAAAATTAGACCCCTAAAGCCATCGTGCTGTTGGTTTTTACACTTTTATTCATGGCAGGTGCTGGTAGTCCTTAGTAGGATGCACGAAGCAAGCCATGAAGGGCTTTGCTTTCCAGTTGCATGCCTTAACTGAACTTAATTGAACATGGGATTGTATTTATAACTGGTTTTTCAAACTTTTTAGCATAGCATTTCAAACTCGTCCCCGCAATCTTAAGAAACTCAATTCCATTAAATAAAAGTTGATATTCTTATGCAACTAGAGCATAATTCAGGCTTTCCAGATGAAAAGCAAACACCACAAGAGCTGGCAGCAGCACTGCTATGTCACCCAGCACCCCTCGTGCCATCCTTCTGTAGCAATTGATGGGCCCCACACTGTCCCTTTTCTTGCTTCTCTTCTGTATCCCTGATTTCCCAGCGCCTCCCTGGCCAGGGGATGTCCAGATCCCATCACCTCTGGCTGGTGCTCTCCTATCACACGGGGTGTTTGTGGTGGGCCCAGCTCAGGGACAGGTGAGCAGTGGCTCTGCTGGCCTCAGTGGCTGCTGTCACCTGCCTGGTGGATCCCACCAGCTCCTCATCTTCCTCAGGCTCTTCCGGCAAACCGGGAATGCATTCCAGCCTCATCCAGGGCTGCCCTCTGTGCCTTTGTGGGGGTGCAGAAGCTTCATTGAATCTGAAATATTACTGTCCCTATAAAAATACAAACTCTAGGCTGTCCTCATTTCCCTCTTTAAGGTATCAATTGAAGCTCCTGCTGTTTACGTGCAAAGAATACTCTGAGTTTCCCAATATTCCAGAAATTCATCCCACCCTGCCTCACTCCACTGAGGTACAACCAGAGGGAGGAAAGCTGGGCTTCATTGCACCTTTCTCAGCTCCTACACTATCATATGCCCTTGACCTTTTCTAAAACACACCCATTCATGCCCAGAAGAGCAGGTGAATGACCTTATGAGGGGACCAGGTCCTCTATGCTCCAGGTTGCCTGCCTGGCTCACCTTTTTATTTACTCTGGGCATCTTTTTACAACCTAGGTGTCTTTTAATTTACCTTGTCCATCTTTTTATTTAGGATCTTTATCTTTCTGTTCAGCTTGTGCATCTTTTTGTATGATTTGTGCATCTTTTGATATAACTTCAGCACCTTTTTATTTGCCTTCTGCATCTTTTTGTTTAGCCTGTGCATCCTTTCTCTCCGGGTGATTAAGCACAAGCCTCTCACACCTGCACTCCACTCTTGCACCACCCCCGCACTCAGCCAAGGCTCTGAGCTCTCTCAAAAACCAAAACTCGTTTCAACTGCATTTTTTTCACCTCTTTGTCTTTTAAGAATCAGCTCGACACAAAGGGCACTCGCTAAATGACTGTCCAGGCAGACACAAAGGTGCAGCAGAGGGGGAAAGGCCCTGTCAGGTGCTGCAGAAGAGCCCTCTGTTCTATGGAGCATTGAGAGACAAGAGCTGTTTCTTGTTATTGCAGCCTCTCAGGAAAATTTGCCTGCCAAGTCCCCGAGTGTGATCTGGGAGCAGATTTGCACCTGGCCCAGCAGCCCAAAATCAAACAATGACGGTGCTGGGAGAGCCAAGGGCACGGCAAAGGGAGCTGTGCTCCTCTGCTGCTCTCGGGTTCTGCTCACCACATCCCCAGGGCGTGGATTTTCTGTGCTTGCCACACACCTGACACACCTCTCTGCCCCGGAAAAGCAGCCCATGGCTGATGGGGCCTTTGCAGCTCTGATTGTCAGGACTGGAAGGAGGAGAGTCCCTGGGAGAGGGCAGGGCCCAGCAGGCAGTGCCACCTCCATCCCAGGGGCGCACTGTGCCATGCACCCCCAGCCTCCCTGCTCAGGCTGCAGGGCTGGGACCTCACAGCCCCAGTGCAACGTGTCCCACGAGGCTCCTGTTAATGCATTGGGTCAGGTTGCAGAGCACAGACTGTTTCTCTCTGTGTTTCACAAGTACCAGAAGAATTTATGTCCTATAAATAGTTCTTTCCTGGTTTCAAAAGTTGCAACTCTTGCATCCAGCTGCTTTGAACTGGATTTCAGAGAGATTTTCTGCTGACATTTCAGGCACCTGCATGTTCTTTATCCGGGGCTTACAAAACTCTTTGTGGAGATTTGTCACTTCTCAGCTTTACCTCAGAAGAGTATTTCCCATTATTATTTTACAATTAGGAAAATCAAGGCATGGAAACCTCTAATGATTTGCTCCAGGTCTCTGTGTAAGGAGAAGGAATAAAGCCAAAGAGACTCCACTTGCAGGGTTTGGTTCTACCCAAAGTTGGGAGTTTTTAAAGAGGGCCATGTGAGCTGATTTTTATCTGCTAAGCAGAGCAGATACCAGCTGAGAGATCTCTCCCCATTATCTTCTCGCTAAATAATAGATGTCTGATTAGCATCTCATATGCTAAGAAAACTTTGTCACAGATAATGGCAGCTTTCTGAACATGTTTCTCTTCTAGAAGTGTTCTTATCTCCATAACCCTTTAACTAAGTCATAACAGAAGGTGAATATCCAAGGACAGGCCTTGGACACAATTCCTGGGGAAATTCCCAGCCCCCAACTCAGGATGAGCAACCCTCACATTGCCCCTGTACTTGTGCTGGGCAAATAAACCCTGGGGGATGGCTCCTATTCCGAACAGCTCAAGGGTTGGGCAGGCAGGGGATAAACAGGGAATGACCAGGCCTGCCTGAGAGGTCATTGGCTTCTTGAGGCTGCACAAAGAGTCACTGGCAGAGCCAGGATTGAACAGCCAGGAATGAATATCAAGTGCTCTGGATCAGAAATTCACATTTTGAGACCTTGGCACAGGTTGCCCAGAGAACCTGTGGCTGCCCCATCCCTGGAAATGTCCAAGGCCAGCCTTGGAGCAACCTGGTCTAGGGGAAGGTGTTCCTGCCCATGGTTAGGGGTGGAACAAGGTGATTTTTAAGGTGCTCCCTACTGACCCCATGCAGTGATTCTGTGATATATGAAATTAGCATTGCCTGAGGCTGAGCCATTTTTCAGCTGTTTGCTCAACTGCACCACTTTACCCTGGTGTTTGTACAGGCTGAGAGCACAACCACCCCCTCTGATCCCCTGAGCTGACAGCACTCCAGAGCCCGCTGTTTGCTCAGGGCATTGCCCACCCACGAGCCCTGTGTGCACAAACCCTGCCGTGCCCACAGCACCTGCATCACTCACTGCTGCATTTCAGGTACCCCAAACACCTGGGCAGGGTGAGAGGAGCCTGGGGAGAATGTGAGGGGACCACAGAGTGGTTCTTGTGTGGTGGGAGAGGCTATGAAAGCAGCACACACCTTGTGGAGGCTCAGCCCGACCAGAGCGGAGTCCTCGGGACCTGAAAACATCTGAGGTTGTGACCTGTGTGAGGAAAGGCCTTGGTGGCACTTGGGAGAATGGTCTGGCAGGACCTGGGGGGATTTCTCTCCACAGCCAGCTCCCTCCATGCTCCTCTGCCACCCTGACCTGTTCCATTCACACTTCCCCTCTCTGCCAGAGACCTTCCACATCCCACAATTCCCAAAGGTTTGCCCAGCCATCTGAGCTCCCCCAGGCTGGCCCAGAACTGCACGTGGTGAGCAAAGGGCTGCTCACAACGTGGAGTTTCTGTGGCTTAGGGTTATGTTAATTACTGAATTCTTTTTTATTTTTGGAAGCCTGCAGCTGTTAGTTTTGAAACGACAGAACCTCACACTGCACCAGTGTAAGAAATGGATGGAAGAAAGAGAGAATCAGAGCATGGTCCTGAGCCTGTGCTGGCTGCTGGGTTTTAAACACATCAGGTTTGGCTTATGCCAGAAGCCCTGTGGTATTTAGGCCCTGCTGAAATGCTGGCTGTGCTCTGTGAGTGGATCCCTGCAGCAGCTCCACAGGCACACTCACAGACTCTGCTGCTTCCTCCTCCTCCTCCTCCTCCAGGGCACTTGCTGCAATTCCCTGGAAAGGCTGTAGGCCTTCACACCCTCCCTTCTGATCTGGAATGGCCTTTGGTGTGTGGGAAAACATTCCTGCCATTCTCCTGAGCCACACTGCAGATGTGTGCAGGTCCCCAAGGGTTGGGAACTACACCCATCACTCAGGACAGGCAGAAGGATGTGGGACATTAATGGAGGACAATCATGGGAACAAGCACTGATCTCTGTGTGTGTGTCATGGCACTGCAGGACAGGCCTGCACTGAGATCCCTGCTGCTCCTGAACAAAGTCATTCTCAACTTGGGAGGGCATTGCTGCAACTGGACCAGAGCAGGCAGGGAGGGAACAGAGGATTTGCTGAGTCCCATGGATGAGAAACTGAGGTAGAGAGAGATGAAGTGTCTGAGATCCTACCGTGGCACCACAGCTGTCTGAGCCAGGCTGGGCACTGCTGACACAAAGACTGCAGTCAATGAACAGCACAGATTCTTCTGATTCACCAGAAGATAAAAAAACCAAAGCATCCCAATTCTGGGATTGCATCAGGAGAGTCCTTCCAGCCGAACCCTGGGAACAGTGTGTGCTACTCCAGCGATGCTGAGGAAAGGCAAATTCAGATGGGATCAAGTGCAGCTGAGGGCTAAGGAATAACCAGGAGAAGGAAGGTATGAAGGGATCATAAGGGTTTTTATTTATCCCAGCAAAACCAGGAGAGAGGTGCAGCAGTGCTCTGTAAATGCATTGGGGACAGGAGTCCGGGGAAGGGAAAGTGCTGCAGTGGTGCTGGCATGAGAAAGGCATGAATCAGTCATGAGCAAATGCCAGCCCCAAGGCAGAAGAAAGTGTCCAAACCTCAGAAGGAAGAAGTTACAGAAGTCCTGCTCAATGGGGAGCCATGGGGTGGAAAGAAAATCCTTTACAGAAACCTTGAAGATTTAGGGAAAGGAATGACAGCACGTGGTCCTGTCTGACCAGGAGAGTGGAGCCCAAGAACTGCTCCCATTTTGGAGTTCAAATTAAGTGCCTTAACTTTTCTTCACTGCTCAGGAATTTTGAGGAAGTCTCTCCTGTTACACACAGCAGAGACCACGCTGGTCTCCAGGCACTGCTGCAGCACAAATAATTCCTCACAGTAACGACCAACCATAATTACATCCTTCCTGCAGCAGGGATGACATAGGAGAATACCAAAACCGAGGAGCAGGGAGCAAACTGCAAGTTTATTGCAGCCATTCCTGACCAGCCTGGGTCCTGTGAGGATGAGGACATGTCTGCTCTCAGATGCCGTGGTGCAAATCCAGAGGATTTATCACAAGCCAGCTTGAACTTCAGGGCATTGCTTTCCCTTTCTGAAGGGGGTGAACTCTGTCCCTTTGCTAAAACCTTTGCCTGCTGCTCTGGGAGTGCTGTGGAGGGAAAGGATTCCTGTAGCTGTGAAGCTGGGTTTGGGATGCCCTGTGGAAACCAGCAAAGAGGAGAGATAGAACTTTCACACTGACTCTTG
This sequence comes from Chaetops frenatus, assembly GCA_013400775.1. NCBI lineage: Eukaryota > Metazoa > Chordata > Aves > Passeriformes > Picathartidae > Chaetops > Chaetops frenatus. The sequence continues at coordinate 49,411 of VZTR01029187.1, read as the reverse complement.
GAAAATGTTGTCCCTGGCAGGAATGAGCTTGGGTTTGGAGTGAAAAGTGGATTCACACTTTTCCTGCCACACAAATGATCCTATGGGGCTGCACACTGTACTCAATAGGTTTTTACACAGCCTTGCACACTCTGCTCACACTCCAAGAGAACCGTCATTGCCAAGGGCAGCACAGAGGAGAGGCCTGGGAGGTGCCAGGGCAAGGTCCTGTCCTGCATCTTCTCTGTCACTTTTCACTTTTCATCCTGGACATGCCCATGCTCCTGCCCCTGGTTCTGCAGCCCAGGCTGCAGGACACAGCTGTGTCCTGGGAGGTTGTGCACAGGGCCTGGGTGAGGGTGGCCAGGGCAGGAGCTTGGCCCAAGCCATTGCTGTTCTCCCTTCAGCTTCTGGAGACTGCTGGGGTTTCCAGCACCATCCGAGTGTCCCGGGGGAATTCACCATCCCTGGGGTGAAAGGTGACACACATGAAGCTTGCACACACATTCTTCTGGCAGGAAAATGGATTCAGGGGAACTGTGTGCAGTACAAAGCACCCCAGACCCTGATCAGACACTCAGCTCTTTGCCCTCACCTGGGCTCATTCCTGCCCCTGTCACTGGAGCTGTTAAAGACAATTTTGGCAATATTTGCAGGATGATACTGAGAGTTCTGGCCTAAAAAATCACTCCAGTGAGTGCTTATTTTAAAGCCTGGTTGGTTCTAACAAAGTCAGATGTATGAGTTTAGAAATATCAGCAAAATATAAATATTTATGCTGTGGAAAGATATACATGGGCATATTAGATCTAATTAAGGAAGGCTGTTACAACTCATGTCATGTGAATTTTACTTTGGGTTGGGAGTGTCATCAGCAGAAAAATTGTCCCTGCTGCAGCAAAGTGGCCCTGAAGGACCTCTGGCTGCCCAGACTGGTCTGGATCCTCCTCAGTGGCCTCGGAGACACCCACAGCAGCTGCTCCAAAGAGCTCTCAGGGTTTTGGGATCAATGGAGAAGGGATCTGTCCCCTTTTCAGCTAGTACTGTATCAATCATTTCTGCCTCTGGTGATTTTTCAGTGGTAAAACCATGGAAGGTGTTTAAAATCCACTGGTCCCTGGGCAATTATGATGCCAGGAACTTGTGAACAGAATCTTTGCCTCTCTGCTGGTGCCTTGCTGAGTGACCAGATGCTTCCTGTATTTCATCTCCTGGTTGGTTTTCCTTTTTTTCCCTTTGCCTGCTTGGATTTTGGGCTCTGATTCCATCTACGTGCCAAGGTTCTCCTTGATGGGAACCTCTGGGGACAACTGCCATAATACAGGGAATTAATCATAGAGCCACGACTTCTGGTTCTAATCAGGAGTCAGTCCTAAAGGCTGAGCTGCAACACAACCCTCACAGACAAATCCTCAGAATTTAATAGGGATTAAATCAATGGAGTTTTTATGGAAATTGAATTATACTGTATAGAAATTGTTCCATAAACAGAACACAGAAGAAAAGGCTAAACTTCCTTGATTTTCCACAGGATTTTATAGCAGGGATATAATTTTCTGATGCCTTTTGCTGGGCAATTCGAAGTGATTTGATGAAAAATGACATTTTTGATTGTAAAGGTGCATGAGAACACCTCAAAGCAGTGCAGAGAAACCTGCAGAAAGGTTGTTCTGTAGGGAGGCAATGATGTTAATTCTTTCCTGGATTATAGTACTGCAGCTCCTTCTGCTTCCTTAGTGTTGGGTGAGCAGCCTTCCCTGGAAACTCTGCTTGCCTGTCCCTGGATGTGGTGCAGGAATCCTCTGCTGCCTCAGCCTGGTGTAACCAGTGCCTTGCTCTACTTCCACACCACAGACACACATTCAGGCTAGTTCAGGAAACAGCCAAGCCCAGAATCCCCCATCCTGTTCCATCCTGTTCCATCCTGTTCCATATTCTGCCATTCCTGAGTGCTGATGGTTTAAATAAATGAACCTTGGATTTCAGCTGCCTGCTCTAGGCAGCCTGAGCTGGCAAATTCCCTTTGCCTCCACACTTAGGTGGCCAAGGGGCTGCACAGCCCAGTTTCCCTTCTCCTTTCTAATCCTGCTGAGCTCTACGTTTGGATGAGCAGATAAAATCTAAGCACGAGCTCTTTACACTGATTTCAGTGGGAATTTGCTGATATCCAGTGTCTATGCCTCAGAATCAGGCCCAGCTTTGCTCTGAACTCTGCATTAACATCAACTCCACACTTCAGTGGGTTCTGGTTTTGTTTGAAGGATTTTTGCTGGCATCTACTCAGTGCTGCTCTGAGCTCATGTTCCTCTGTCTGAACAGGAAAACAAGGGATTCTTGTCAGTCAAGTGAACAAGAACTTGGGATTTTTCTGAAGAAAAAGCCTCAGCTGTGAGCTATGGGGGTTATAAAAGGGTGGAGCATCTCAGCAGAACAGCTGTGGGAAAAGGATCCTCACTGCAAGGGCAGAATTTGGATTTTGCATCCATGGGCTGTTCTTTGTGTAAATGGCAGGACTGAGGGAGAGCTGCAGCCCCTGACAGCTGAGGGAAAACCAGTGCAAGTAGAGGGGAATTGCCCTTCAGTGTGGTGGTTTGAAAAGAATCCAAATAAGGTACTGGCCTACCAGTTCCAGTGTGTGCCAGGGCAGTGACTGATTGTGTGACCTTTTCGGGGACCATTTCCACCAGGGGCCCACACATTTCAGGATAAAAATTCCTAGGTTTGAGTATCAAAACTCACAGCATCAGCCTGGGCAAATCACTGAGAGCTCAACACCTGATATTTGCTTCGGCAGGACATTAAAAATCCCGTATCTCCAGTCTTTGGGTGAAGAGTTTCCCTTTCTGCTTTACTACATTTTAACTACTAAAAGGTGTTGGTGGTGGTGGCTCTGGCAGTGGTTTCCTTTCAGCAGCACCAGGTTCTTGCCCCTCTGCAGCTGGCAGGGACGGAGAGGGCACTGGAACTCCGGGCAGAGAAAAGACAAGGTAAAGGTTGGGTGGTGAGAGTGTGCGGAGTCCCAAGGAGATTGGGACCAGGAGCAGCAGAGGAGTTACAGTTTCCTTTGTTCTGTTAAAAGGAAAAAGGAAACACATCAGGAAACCAGACTGTGGAGCACAGGAAGTCTCACTCTGGCTGATAAAAAGGAACTGATGTGAGGTTGGTTCAGATGCAGTTATAAGTCAATCAAGCTTAGAACAACAAGAAGAGATATTCAGAAGAAACCAGAGAGCCAAATTCTGCATTTAGCTGTAAAAAGAGCATTTTAACCTCTCCTAATCTTTTCCTTATCTTCTTTTTTTGAAGAAAAGCTACTATAAAAAGCCATTCAAATAAGCATTTTCTCATCTTACAGAAGTCGGTTTCCTGATCTCACCACACCTTCCCCTGACCCCACCATACCTTACTCCAGTTTCTTTCTTTCACTCATCAACCAACTTAAAAAAAAGTATTCATGCTGATTTATCTCTTCCCCTCAGATCAAAACCAGCAGTATTAAGAAGGGCAGGGTTTTTGCTGAATGAGGAATCAGCAGATGAGTAATGAGAGGCTCTGCTGCCCACTGGGTTATTTTTCAGTGCCTCAGGATGACTGACAAGGGTGGTAACGTTCAGTTCCTGGGTGTGCAGCTTTGGCAGGCTGGGCTTAAGGCTTTCTAATTTATTTTAATTGTTTCTGACTCCTTCACAGCCCTGGTAGAATCCTGGACTGGAAGAAGAGTGAGATAAATGCAAATAAAACAACAAAATTATCCATGACTCTTCCTCTCCTGAGCTGTGTTTCTTACTGGATTTTAGTGAAAAATCAGGAAAAGAAAGAATGCTGGATACACATGAAGGGTCATTTTCTGTACAGCATCCTGAAGAGAAGCCAAGGCTGGGATTTTGCACAACCCCTGTGTGATTGAACCTTCCCCCTTTATTTTCCCTGGTCCTCGTCAGGGTGTTATTCCCAAATTTTGCTGTTTGGAGAAGCAGGAGGTTTGTCAGGAGAGCCTGAGCCTCCAGCAGGCACTGCTGCACATCCCTTTGGTTTGGGGCTACGCCTTGGGCTGAAGGAAAAGCTGCAGGTGGGGGAGGAGGGGCAGGAGGGAGGCACCGTTTGTGGTATCTTTGGTACCAGAGACAGGTTTCCAGGTGGGTGTTACTGCCTGGGGAGATACACATCAGTAATTATGTGGCCTGGTAATGAGAGGAAGGAAGAAAACAAGCAGAAAATGCATGAACATCTTGAAGACTTTGATACCTGGAACTCAGCAGAGCAGATCAGGCACTGTCCTGTCTTTGCTGTTTGTTCAATTTTTAGGGTGATAAGGGCACTCTGATTGCCCGGGTGTCTGAGGTGACCCAACAGCCAAGACCTGGCTCCACCTCAGAAAAATGATTCCCAAAGGAGGCAGAAAACCACACTTGGAGGTGATATTTCAGTCTGTATTTCAAACCCAGCTGTAAATGTGTGGCCACAGCCTTGTCTGAAAATGTTCATTGGCTCAGAAAGTGCCCTGGGGCCTCACCCAGGGCTGTGGGACTGGCCCTGGGTCACTGAGGTGCCCCCAGGCAGCTCCTTTTAGGTGCCAGAGCTTCGTGTGCATGGGGCACCTGTGTTCAGCTGAGGCACAGGCAGGGAACCAGACCTGCTGTTCAATTCAGGGGAGAGATCTGAAGAGAATTTCACATTTCTGGTGGAAATTGGCTTCAAACCAAGTTGTAGAACTAAAGTCAATGTGCTAGACCTGCTTTTTCTAGGGGTACATCCATGCACACCAGGCTTCTGCAGCTTTAGGGGTTCAGCAAACCCACAAATACCTGAAACCCTGAAGTTAAGGCTCCCTTGGCTCCTTCAATTCTCCTGCTGCTGTGTGTTTACACTGAGGTGGGACATGGAGTCTCTCTGTAAGTGCTCAGGTGAACACAGGCACAAGGAGAGATTTTTGTTTTTCAAGGGCAGCTGATGAGGGGCTGTCAAGGAACCTCCAACACTGATGGGTTGTGGGGGAAAAAAGCCTGGGAGCTGCTCTGTGCACATTCATGTGTTCTAGATCTGACCCTTTGGAGCAGATGGGAGCTGAACTCACGAGGAAAAACCTCCCGTAAATCCAGGTAGGGGGGACCTGAAGGAAATAAACTCTGCTTCCTGCAAGCCTTGTTCAGAGTGCCCTTCCCCCAGCACATCTCCGCTCTCGGAGTGTCTTCTAAGAGCTCACTGTGAGATTCAGCCTCCCCTGTGCTGCTCCCAATGGTGACACTGCAAGGAACAACCTCCTGCAGCCCGCAGAACTCACTGCGGGAGAAACGCTGCAAGCAGGGACAGGAGCTTTCCTTCCCCCGTCTCACAGAAGGAATAGCCCAGAATGAAAATCAATAACTGAAATAAAAGCATGAAATCCTCAAGGCACACTTTGCTCATCCTTCAATGGCCACATCCTGTGAAGGTAAAGAGAAATTACACCAGGCTCTCAACACCTCCTTAAAGCCTCGGAGCGAAGCCCCAAGGGCTTCAAATCCAAGCAGTTGCATTGTTTTGTTGGCTAGAAGTTTACTTCAGAGCAATCATCCTTTTTTGAGCAGGAAAAAACATACTACAGGCTTGGGAAAGGCTTTCCCAGTGTTTGCTGGCAAATGGGAGTCAGCACAGAAGGCTCGGAGCTGGCAGCACCCAGCAGGATGGAAGTTCATGCTAAGGAGGAGATGTCCCTTTGCACACAGATCTCGAAGGGAAAACGAAGCAGCAGCATCACAATATCCCCCTCGTAAAACCTCTCTAGGTGGGGTTTGCTGTTCTGTGTTAGAAAGTTATTATGCAATACAAACGTCTTTGAACGGGGCTCAGGGTAGGAGGGAATATCGCTGCTCATGTCCTGGAAATACCAGATGGTTTTGTTCCAAATTGCTTTTGAGGGACAGCAATGTGGATAGTTGTTGCTCCTCAAATCTTTGTGATTTATTTAATATTTTTCCAGTGTGGAGGTCAGGAGCCTTGCCCCAGGAGTCAATGCCCTTTAGCCAGGAACGGCCATCCTTCAGGGGCCAAAGCTGGGGCGAATAAAAAGAGCCAAACAGACACTAAAATTGCTCAAAAAGGAAACATTTTCTTAGTCTGAGATGCCGATGGCCAAGTTTGAGAGCGAGAGCAAACGCCTCCAGCTCACAAACGACAGCGATTGCTCCAAAACCGGCCCCACCCTTTGCTATGGCAACACCAACACACAAGTCCTCCATTCAAGGACATGGTTGTCCTCCACTTGAATAATGCAAAATCCTCCCTAAACGTCCCTCAGATGGCTACAACATCAGGATAAATTTGTTTTCATGGAATGAAGGCAACAGCCACACAAAATATGCTTTTTCATGAACAGGAAGGCTCTGGCAAGTATATTTACTTTAATTATTCTCCACACATAAAGTGGAACTGAAACAATTAAAGCAGTTTGAAACCACACCATTTGTTATTGTGAGGAAGGCCATGCATGAGCATCTTGCTGATGCAGAGATGAGCCCTTTGCTGATTTATTTTGAGACAATAAAACCCTATTCCCCCAAACACAATGAAAGTCAAAGGGGGTGTTAACCCAGAGAAGATGGGATTTTAAATGTCTAGAGGCAAAATAAAAATGTTGGTGACTATTTAAAATTAGTGCAAACACAAGGGTCAGGAGTTTCACTGGCTCCCATCACCATCAGCCAGTTCTGTTCACAGAATATGAACAGAATGTGGAAATAACTTAGATTTCCTGCACTTCTTCCTCCACAAACCTCTTTGAGCATTGCTCCAGGGGCACTTCCCAAGCCAGCCAATACTCATGCCAGGTTATTTTGATTATAATAAATAAATAAACAGATTATTTAGAGAAAGCAGCAAAGATCATCACCAACCTCCTCAGCAGGTGATTTGATTCTCTTCAAGATAAATAATCCTTTGAGAATAAATAAAAATGTGTTCATTTTTATGGTGCATTGGCTCAGCACTGTCACATGTGGTGCCGTCAGTACATGGTGGGGAATGATGACTTAAAGTCCCAAGCTGATCCTGTGTTTTACATTTCTATCCATGGAATTCCTTCTTTGGGTTGAAAGCCTGAGGACAACTCAATTCACACTTGCACACAATATCCACAAGGGATCCATGTCCACAAGGATCATCCCAGCCACATTTATTCTCTGACCATGCCCTGTTTCCCCAGCTTGGCTCTGAGCCCTTGGACAACTCAAGGCTCCAGTGGATTTATCCCTTCACCTGCAGCCAGGCAGGTGTGCAGTGAAATTACTCCAGGTAGGTAAAACCAGCAGCCAGAGAGTCAGCAAAACCCTTTCTGATAAAAAGATGAAGAGGAAAGTACAAGCCAAATATTGGAGATAGCAGAGAAAGGGAGAGATTTGCAAAGTAGGCTGGACCCAGACCCTGCCAGTCTGCAGTTAAAGGCTTCAGCTCAATTAAAACCATTAGTATGTGGAATGGTTTTGCACGGTCTTAAAAAAGCAGTCACTTGTCAAGTTTCAATTGCTCAAGAAGAAAATCATCTGGAGTGCACAGCCCTGTCCCAAGTGTCACACTTGTCCTCTCCAAGGACAGGAATATTTCTGAGTTTGGGGTGGAAAGCGCCTTTCCCTGTACAGGAACTCACATTTCATCTGGGCCCACCCCTAGTTCTTGCTGAGGATGATGAAAGAACCTTCCTCTGTGTTTTTCTTGCTCTCTAGTCACCAATGTGCATCTTTCTGCCACTTTTTTCCCAACACAAATGCAGAGCTCTGAGATAAATTAATGCCTGCATGGGAGAGCTGAGCTGGGGACACACTTGCTGTTAAATTGCTTTGCTCTGGATATGCCTGGGTTTGCTTTGCCGTGCCCTCAGAGTCAGACCCACCCTGCAGCACAGGTTAAATACAGAGCTCAGCACACCAAAACCACTGCAGCATCTCAAGCCACATCCTCTCGTGCTGCCCTTCACCTGTGAGGAGCCAGGCAGGGGAGTCTCACCCTCCCCTGCACAAACCTCTGAGTGAGGGGCTGGCACTCCCTGGAACCCACTGCTTTCTGCACAGCAGGAAAACGAACAGGAAGTCTCAGCTAATCCTTTGGGAAGGACAGGAGCACTGATCTCAGTGCAAGGCACTGAAAGAGGCTGAATTGTTAGAGGGGACAAACAGGACATGGGGACCCACAAATAGCTGCTGAACCTGGAATGGCTCAGTGAAGGAGCCCAGGGGGAGATCCTGTCTCTAGACCCTGCTTCTCCCAGCCCCAAGAATCTCAGGATTCGCGTCCTGGCAGGGCAGCAGGGCAGCAGGGCAGTGGCAGAGCTGCTGCAGAGCAGCCCAGGGGCAGGCCCAGGCCCGGGGCAGTGACCTGGGATGTGGCTGAGTTCCTCCTTTGGCTGCAGCCTCCAACGTGACTGAGCCGAGCTCGGAGTGTGGCAGTTCCTCATCCCCAGACCACAGCACGGGGGGAGAAGCCCAGTGCAAAGGGGAGAGGAGCAGCTCCTGGGGGCTCAAGAACTTACAGGGGGAGAGGTGAACGGCCCAGCTCTGCTCAGGGGATGGGGCAGGGGGCTCCCAGCCTGGGCAGAGAAGCAGGTCCATGTGTGCACCACAGCAAAGGCACAGATGGGGAATTTCTGCACTTTCACTGTGCAATATTTAGGGCTCCACAAATCAAAGAAGGTTGTGGTGCATTAAACGTGTGCTGAATGAGGCCCAGGTTACTTTTGCTACAGATCTGAGGAGGTGGAGGGGAAAACCTGTCTTATTCCAGCTATACCTCCCAAATATTGTGCTTTCAACACTCCTGCTTTCTCCCTTCTTTCTGACATTCACCCTTTCATCCCTCTTGCTTTCCTCTTTCCATTTTCTCTTCCTGCCCATCTCCTTCTCTTCCCCTTCTCCTGAGACCCTTCCAAACAGTGCACTTGTCACAAGCTGCAATCTAAGGGAGACAGTTTCAGTTCCTGCCCGTTTGCAGCTTTGTTCTACCCAGGTCAGCAAAATAAAAAATTAAAAAAAAAAAGAAAAGAAAAAAAAAAAGATTTAAAAAAAAATTAAAAAAAGGAAAAAAAAGCACTTTTAAGACTAGCTCGACACCCCACCCAGGCAGGCGATAGGCATCTTTCGAAATCCTCCAACCCAAACACACCCACGGCGTCTCTCTTTTCCAGGCTCCTCTGCTCGAGCGGCTCCTGTTCCGCAGCTCTCCCCCGAGAAGAGCCCGTCAGAACCACACACGGCTCCCCCAAAGCCAGCCCTGCGCTGCCTGGGCTTGGAGAAGCACCTCGGGGAGCCTGGAAAGGCTCGGCTGATCTTTCCAGGGGCTGAAGGAGCGGCCGCTTGGCCGGGGTACAGGAGGGGGAACTGCTCTCCCAGCCCCAGCAGGGTCCCTGGTTGCTCAAGGCCACCAGAGGTTGGTTATGTTGGTGGTTTATTTGCCACACTCTGCTTCCCTTTCCCTCAAGCCAGGGTGATGTTTCTCCTCCAGCCCGGGGCTTTTTCCCCGCCAAAAAACCCCAAAAAAGCTGCTGGAGGAAACGCACGGAGACCACCAGAGCCAGAGCTCCTCTGAGCCAGGGCCGGGCGAGGGACCAGGGCCGGGGACACACTCACATCTGGGGCGGCTCCGAGCCACCCCAGGGGACAGACAGGAGCTGGCACTGCCCCCTGGCCCGGGGCTACGAGCCGGCTGCGAGCCCCGAGCACCGCGGAGGCGACGGGAGAGCCCCGAGAGGCGGCGGCGGCGAAAGAGGAGGAGGAGGAGGGGAAGAAGGAGGGGGAGGGGGGGGGGGCGGGAGGC
>VZTR01029187.1:19652-39593 GCA_013400775.1 Chaetops frenatus | reverse complement strand
GGGGACCCCCAGCCCCTCCTGCCCCCTTACCTTAATAGTGCCGTCCATCGGGAATAACTTCCAGCCGGGACCAGCAATATTCCACACATTGACCCGGTTTAGCCTGCGACTGACGCCTCCTGAAGTTTTTTATCCTTCTCTCTCTTTTCGCTCTTCTCGCTGCCCTTCCAGCGATTTTGTTGCTCTCTCCGTACCCCCTCTCCCCCTCTCTCCCTCCCTCCCTCCTTCCCTCCCTCTCTCTCGGTCTCTCTCTTTTTTTAACTTTGGTTGTTGCAGCAGAGCGAAAAAGAGACAGTTAACCGGATGAAACGTTTTTTTCTGCTAATTTTGGGAAGTGAAGTCACTCGAGGAGGAAACCTTCGTCTCTAGGCTGGTCCTGCCTTCTTGATGAAAAAATATATATTTTACATACAGGATATTTGCTTCATTTAGATAAGAAGGGGCAGAACAATAGCCACCTCTGTCACAGCTCCTGCTTGTCGCTGGGACAGCCCGGCCGGCGCAGACCTTGCCTCGCACCCCAGCCCGTGTTAGCCAGCCTGTGTCATCCCACGGTTTAGTTTAACGTGGGGTTTTGCCTTTTTTTTTTTTTTTTTTTTTTTTTTTTTTTTTTCTTTTGGCTGCAGCAGCTTTATCCTGACTCACTGAATTTCCGTCTCTTCCCACAGATTTTTTTATTAATGCGTTTTCCAGTCAACGGGAAAAATTAAGGGCAGAAACCGTAAATGCAACTCGGTGACGGCAGGCGGAGGGAGCAAAGAAAAAGCCTGGCAATTAAAACGTATTTAAAGCATATTTCGAGCCCTGTCCCTCACGCCTCCCAGCACGGAGCGTGAGCCGAGGGTGCAGCCCCTGGCAGGAGCGAGCGGTGAGTGCAATAACTCAGGACAGACAGGCGGCCCCAGCGATCGAACCCAGGCTGCGCATGGGGCTGCGGGCGAGCCGAGCCTCTCGGCCGCTTTCGCCCCTTCCCCTCACTCCCACTCCTCTCCCGGGGTGGGATATGGGGCTCGGAACGGAAAACACTGGGATGGATGGTTTTCCATCATTTCTTTCAGGTGCCGGGAGTGCTTTCCCAGCCTCCCCGCACAGTGCGAGCTCCTCGCTGAGATGTTAAGCCCAACTCAGAGAGGGGGGGGTCAGCCCCACTTGACAAAAATGACAAAACCTCACAATTATTGTCAGAACAGCCGAATTTACCGCTCGGGCGCCGTGTCCTGATGGGCACAGCAGAAAAAACCCCTCAGGCAGGAGCCTTTAAAGCTCACTTCAGACCTGGCGAGCCTCTGACATTCAATTCTCCCTCTCATTCAAACGGGAGCGAGCAACAGAGGAGAAACGCGCCTTTTCCTTTTTCCGGGAAAAGCCGAACCCTTCCAAAGGAAACAATACCCGCCTGCCCAGCTCGCCCGCTCCCCCTCCCTTGCCAAAATAACCGCGGCGGAACACATCGTGCAACAGCCGGGGCGGCCCTTCTGCCCCACTTCCACAAACCGGGGACGGAGCAGAGCGGGGAAAGGAGGGGGAGGCCGAGAAAGGAAAATGTCAGGGCTGGAGGACACCCTGCCCGCCGGAGGAGAGCGTTACCTTGTCCAGTGCCAGTTGTGTCCAGGCTTTTTGTTTCCCCCTGTCCTTAGTCCAGCCGCGGGGATGGGGGTGAGGGGAAGCAAAATTATATCCAAATTTATCCTGCTCCTGCCCCTTCCAAAAGGGAAACGCAATAATGCCACCAGTGTTTCTCCCCGGCTGCGGCAGAGGTGCCTTATTAATACTTTATTTCTCCAAGCCCGAAGCTGGCAGGAGAGAGCCGCAGATCCCCCTTGCCCCTCCCTCCCCTCCCTCCCCCTCCTCTGAAATTAGCCTCATCAATTCAGCTGCAATTTTTCAGTTCGGATGTAGACACGGGGCTGAACGTGACCAGACCTGGAGGTTTTTGGCTCGCTGCTCGCCAGCGATTGAGGCCGCCTGCAGCCGGGAGGTGAAGGGGGAGCGCAGGGACGGCCCGGCCGCCTCCCCTCGCCCCGCACCCCCGGCCTCCCCTGTCTGCTCCGCGGTCCGGGGTCTGCGCCGGGGTCCCCCGAGAGCAGCACATCTGGATGCTGCTAGCGGGGTCAGGTCCCCCCTTGCCTAGGGCCACAAAACCGGAGTTCAATTAAAAGAAATCACTGTTAACCCTTTGCTTTCCTCATTCCTTCTGCTTTTCCCTGCCCTCGGTCCTGCCCCCCCGGCAGGGCTCCGGTCCCGGCTCCCCCCTCGGCGTTCCCACATGGCAGGAGGCTGCAGCGACCAGAAAAGCGAGAGGTTAAAGGGAAGAGTGAAACGCATCCTTTCAAAACCCAAATAGTTTCCTCTCTAGACAACGCTCCCCACCAGCCCCGACAAACAACGCGGGTGGGGGGTGAGGGAGAGGACAGGCTGAGGATCTCAACCGCGAAAGGAAGGGCGAGAAAATCCCCTGGAAGGAGCCTCTGTCACCCACGGACCTCACAGGGCACTTTGAGCTGGGGTTACGGGACCGACAGCGGATCAGAGCTGGGGATCGGGGAGTGGCGGAGGGAAACCACCTGAAAACGTGCCCAGCTCACGGGAGAGGAGTCCAACACCCCAGAAAACCCCTGAGCCCAACACCCCCGAAACCCCAGCCTGGCACCCTGAACCCGACATCTCCGACCCCCCTTTGCCCAGCTCCTGGCTGAAGGGACAAACAAATCCGGCCCCCGCCGAGCATCCCCGGCGCTCCCAAAGACGGGAAGGTGCCAAACAGACCCCTCGCCATCCCATCGAGAGATATTTTAGGAACCCAATTCTGCATTTTATGGCCAGACGGGCACCGTGACCCGCAGGGGCTTTTTTTGCATGTCTGGGAATGACTCGAACGGAGTCACTTGTGCTACCGGGTCTGTCAGGGATGCTCCGTGCTTTTCCTCCCGTGTTCGGTCTAAAGCAACACTTGGGAGAATCCAAGAGATAAAGGAATGAGCGAAGGTGTTACACACTCTAAAGACAAGCCGAACAACCTGCTATTTCCCTCCAGAATAATGAAAAATAGAAGCTTTGCCTTATTTTTTTCTGTCTGTTTTGTTTTAATCTCCATCCCACCGAAAAAAAAAATTTAAAAAAAGAAAAAAGTGCAAAACAAACAAAATCCACCACAAAATCAACCCCAAAGCTAGCCTTGAAGTAATGCCAAACTTTTTGGAAAAGGCTGAAATATCTATAACATCCATGCGCCGAGCTCTGAATCATCCTAGGTGGTTGTGCCGTGACTCCGGGTATTTAACTGAGTATTTAACTGAATATTTAACTGTTATTTAACTGATATTGAACTGTTAATTAACTGATCTTTTAACCAGTATTGAACTGCATTTACACAAGAAGAAGGGAGCCGAGACTGGCAGGGGAAAAGCGGGCACGGGGCTGAGCAATGCGCTGCGCTCTGGATCTGTTGCTCGCCCGTTGGATGCACATGTAGGTACAGCAGAGGAATTAGGATCTGTTTATTGTGGCCACCACCAAACATCTGGAAAATCATTTCATCTTGGCAACCACGGAAGATTTCAAGTGCTGACATCGGGACAGGCTGGTAGAAATCAGCTAATCCTCAATTATTATTGTTATGGTTATTATTTTTTCTCTTTCACTCCGTTAATGAATGAAACGAATTGTCGAGCGGAGTTTTTGATTAGTTCAATATTGGTCTCAGGCGCTTGGCCCGTCCCCGCCTCCTCTCCCCGTCCTTAGGGCCGGGTCCCAGGAGCTGCACCCACTCGGGGAAGGTGAAAACGCCGCGTTTGGCGCAATCCGAAAGAAAGGAATGAGGAGCCACCCGGGGGATGTGGCCTGGGGCTGTTTCGTGTCCACACCCAAGAGTTAACCCTCGCTGTAGTTCTGTGCCAGTCCCTCGCAGAACCCCAAAGATTTGGATTTTCTGTCTGTCACCCACACGGGATTAATGGGCATCACTTCATCATTAAAACCATCCGGTTGTTCCCTGGGAATAAACACAGTGAACACCTTCCCGAGCCCCTCTGCAGGTTGGGAATCTGATTTTCCGGAGATGGGAGCGGGGATTGGCTTCTGTCACCCTCTCTGACCTCAACAGCATCAGCTGAGCTCTCGTTGAGCCCAGCCTGGAACTGCTGCTGTGAACTAAGGCGGTGATAGGGGAAGAGAGCTCAAAAAACCCCCAGCGCTCTGGCTCTGTCGCTAGAAAGTGCCTCAATTCCCACTGTGACCAAGTGTCCCCTTTCTAAACGAGCTTTCAACACACGCGTGTTTACATAACCTGCTCTGAGTACATTGTGTATATCATATATCTAATACTATTATTTTCTAGATAACTTGCTACCCATTCTATTCTCTCTAAACGTATGTACAATTCCCATCATTCTGTGCTTGCAGGGGGCCAGAATTTATCCCGCTCCAGCCTTCCCTGGAGGGAAACTCTTCCCCAGCTCCAGTGAAAGTTGAAAATCCCGGCTCTGACTTTCCTCTGGCACCGACCCCGTCGCAGCAAGAAAAACGCGTCGTGTTTTTTTCTAACCCCACATTCTTACAAGCAAAAAGCCCAAACTGCAGTCCTGGGATTTGATCCCCAGAAACGAATCCAAATTTCAGACCCGACTAATTGGGCAAACCTCCGCTTTTCAGCTGCTGCAATAAAAGGGAATCAGGAGAGTTCCAGCCGCAGAACTGGAGGATCGGGTCCCTCCTCCCGACAGGAACAGCCCAGGAGATCTGGGAGGCTGAAGCAGGGAATTTTTTCCCCGCTAATCGGTACTAAGCAAAACATAATGTCTTAAAAGTGAGATGGGGAAGATGCAGTAGCTTTGAAGCTGCATCGCAATGAGGGGCGAGCAGTGTCCTGGCTGCTTTTATTTGAGTTCCATGTCCCAATAAAACAGCCCCCTCCCTCCCTCCCCCAGCCCGCAATTATTGAAAAGCTGAGGGACAAAAAACAAAAATCCTGAAGGCCAAAAAACCAGACTGCAGTGCACTAGCTCCGAACGTCTGGCCCCTCGCTAGAGGCCATAATTAATTTGAGATTTATTTTTATTGGAGAACCCAGTCTCGTCTGACCTTAGCCAAACAAGGCTTCAGCGAGACCCTTGATGCGCTTGAATGGAATAGAATATTTCTCTCTAACTTCTCTTCAGGCCGCCGTGCCTGCTTTGAATTTGTTCCTCAGACTTCATATATTTGGAGATTTACAGGAAAGATTTAAAGCATTTCCCCCCCTTAGCATTCACTCCGTCTTTTCTTCCCTTTTTGCTCCCCTTTCTCTCCACACCTCCTCTCCTTCTAAACACGAGACTGGAATACAAAATTCCCTGGATCCAGCATATCGGGAGGGGGGCTTTTTTTCCTGTAAATTGGGAAAGAATGGAGCCATTAAAAGGTCGCAGAGCTGGGGATGGGGGTTGGTTGCTGCTGCCTAAAGACGGAGGTCACTGGAAAAGCTCGTCCCTCGTGCCCAGGAGTCTGGTTTATTTTAGAAAGCTCCAACATGCCACAGTTCCAGGAGAAAAACAACTTTTCTCCCACCTCCACTTAATCTCAAGCCGTAAGGTAAAGGTAAAGCGGTGAAGAAACAATGCCAGACTTCCCCACGCAGCGCGGGGGCTGAGCACGGGAAAAAGGCAGGACACGGGGAAGTGGAGAGGGGTTTTTCTCTTTGAAGTGGAGAGGTCGATGCAAACAAGACCTAAATCCTTAAGCACCAAATTGTCACAAAGTGTTAATCAACGACTTGCTAAAGTCCGACAATTTAGCAGCGTTTGTGCCCCCAGAAATGGGTATCAAAAGGAAAATAAAGAGAAACCATTGGGTTCACACGTTATTACTGATGGCAGAGGGTGAGTGACGAAGGAGGTCACGGCAGTTTCTGCCCCCGCTGCTCCTGCAGTCCCCAACTTCTCCGGGGGTGCCTGTTCCGCCCTCCCGAGCCCGGGGAGAGGGACCGAAACCCTCCGGGATGCCAGAAATGGGGAAATGGGAAAAAAAGAATAAGCAGAAAGTGATGAAGCACTGGAGGATGCGCTCAGTAGGAACATCAGCACTCGGAGCGGAAAAACCAGTCCAGGGAGGTTTTGGTTTTCCCGTTCCTGCCGGGCTCAGGTTCTCCAGCTGCTCCTGGGAACACGGGCAGGTTTCTGCCCGTTCCTCCAGCGCATCCCTGAGCACCTGCGGGCTGAGCCCTCACGGATCCCCCCGCAGCGCCTGCCCCTCGCTCGGCCCATCAGGCACCGATCCCGCTGCAAAACAAACGAAATCCCGGGATATTCTTTCCTGGTAACCTGTCCTCTGCTCCTGTTCAGCGGGAAAGGGACGTGGCCGTGCCAGGGTTTGGCAGTGCCCGCTCCAAAGAAAACTTCGCTGCTTTGTCCTCAAAAAAAGGATTTACCCCCTCTCTCTTTAGGGCTTCTGTAAACTTTCCAGGCGGAGGGAGAGCAAGAACAAACCCAATATTGTTCCCAGGCACGCAGCCCCTTTTCCCTCCATGAATATCCTTCTTTGTGCTGCACCACAAACCTTAGGGCTGCGTTAAACCCGGGCTCAGAGCGGGAACCCCGCGCTTGCACAGAGGTTCCTTCCCGGAGCAAAATCCATCTCCGTGCCCTTCCCGAGGGCTGGGAGCGCTTCCGCAGGAGCTGGCGAGGGGCAGCAGGACCGCCTGGGTCACTCCAGGCACGGCAGAGGGAAAGAGGAAAAGCGGCGGCGATGCCGGGACAGCCGCTCCTCACCGCCCTCTGCGCCTCCTTTTCCAAGGGATTTTCCCTGGAGAGCCTTGCCTGGAGCTGGCGGGGCTGGGACCTGGAATGGGAATTCCCCCTGGGAGCAGGAGGGAGCTCCAGGAGAAGGAAAGGAACTCCAGGAGAAGGAAAGGAGGTCCGGGAGAAGGGAAGGAGATCCAGGAGAAGGAAGGAGATCCAGGGGAAGGAAAGGGATCCAGGAGAAGGAAGCAGATCCAGGAGAAGGAAGGAGATCCAGGAGGAAAGGAGCTCCGGGAGAAGGAAAGGGGCTCCGGGAGAAGGAAAAGAGCTGTAGGGGCAGGGAAGGAGATCCAGGAGAAGGAACAGAGCTCCAGGAGCAGAGAGGGAGAGAGGCTCCCTCGCTGCGGGTGCCCCGGGGAGGGCAGGGCACGGGAAGCGAAAGCAGAAGCGCTGAGTGTGGGAGGAGGAGGTGACGAAGGGGACAGGAAGAGTTTGGATGTTGCCCAAGGGCAGAAGAAAAGGGCAGGTGAATAATGAGCCCCCCAAATTATCCTTTTGCCGCCTTTATCCACGTGTGAAACCACAGGAGGGGAGCGAGGGATGCTTGGGGAGGAGCTCGTGGCAATGGTAATAATTGAAAAATCAGAATTCAGAGGTCCTGTTGCTTTGCTTATGGCCCTAATTCTTTCCATATCCCTCCAGTTGGGATTCCAGTGCTCTCTTCTTTTAAAATTTGACTTCCCAATTATATTCCATGTTTCATTCTCTAGAGTCGAGTGCTTGTGTTTAGATAAGATTAGCACCCTCTGATACACTGGGAATTATGAAACACTTGCAGCTCAGTCAGTTCCTAATGGCCTGAGGAATAGAAATTCTTCAACAGTTGTGCAGAATAAGCCATGAGGGATCAAAATTAGTTTTTTATTTCTATGAATTCACAACCCTCCATTTAATTAAGGCCCCTACAAGAGGTGGGTATGAGAGAGAAGCTTGATACCCCTGGCAGGAATTCTGTGGGATTTGGTACTGCTGTTGAGGAGTTCTGTGGGATTGGGTTCCCCAGTCAGGAATTCTGTGGGATCTATACCAGTGCTTTTGACACCTCCTCTGTGCTGTGATGGAAATCGAGGTTAGAGCCCTGAGAGCTGAGCTCCCACCCGAGTGACTCCACATAAAAATCCTTGTTAAAACGAAGCATTTTAGGATTAAATCCTCCTGTGCCTCCTGCAGCTCCCTCACCTCACCCTTCAGTTTGGATTTGGAGAGCCATGACAAGAACCCTCCAGCCCGAAGGTGCTCCTGGGACATTTGGTGAATTTGTTCCTCCTGGGAATTCCTGTGGAACACCCTGTATCCACCCCCTCTGGCCCCCACCCCTCAGAGAGGAGGCATTTTTTGTCCAAGGCCCAGGGTAACCCTGAAGTTGGTGCACCCTGTCCATCTGTTGGGGGAGGATTTGTAGAAGAGATCAATCCCAATCTCTCTTTTTCTGCTGGGGGTGGTGAGCACATCCCACAAAAGTAAAAAAGAAAATACTTCTCCCTTCCATAAGAGTTTGTGGAGTAGGGATGACATGAAAAATAATAATAATAAGCAGAATAGACACAAAAAGAGAGAGGGGTTGGGGCTCAATCTTCTCTCAATCTTCTGCTTTTCAAACGTGGTTCTCCCCAGAGCTTGGGAAGTCCTCGCAGGTCTGTGTGGGGCAGCAGGAAGGGAGGGAAGGCAGAGGGGTCTCTGTCCCTTGTTCAGCTGCCCCCACACCCTAAAATGGGGAAATGCAGCAGTGAGGAGTGGAGGTTTCCTGCCCAGGAACTCTGATCTCACTCCCCCAGGAGTGGATCCACAGCCACATTTCCCACTGCCTGGAACATTCCTCAATCCCAACACTTCGAGGAATAAACCAGGCACTCTCAGAACATCTCTGTTGTCTCTGGATGCATTTGAGTCCCTGGAAGCTGCCACCAAACCCAGAGGGGCAGAGACTGACATCACCCATGTGTTTATGGCTCAAACATCTCTGAATTTCACCACATTCCCACTTTTATGAACAGCTCTAAAGGAGCTGCCCAGGCACCATTTGGTCCCATTGAGACCGAGCTCAAACCAACAGGAGTCAGTGGCAGACCTTTCCTTTGTCTCCAGAAGATTTTGGATCACTTCATCAAAATCCTGTTGAATTTTTAAGCACAGGGACAAATCATTGCCCTGGTGCCATTAGTGTGGAAGAAGCTCTGCAGGCAAAACAGAGACAGACCCTCTGCAGAGACAGAATCCTTGCCCAAAACAACGCCAGCTGAGGAGGAAGCACTGTGTGTCAGAGGCAGAGTCCAGCACCCCACAGCTCATCCCTCCCTCCACACTGTGAGTCCCGCCTGGGGAGCTCTTCCTGCTGGATACAGCACAGACTTCTGAGAGGAGGACTCTGTCCCAGCCTTTTTCCTGCAGGACTGCCCTTCCTGAGAGGCTGCCCCGACACAGACACGGACAGGCTCCCTCCAGCCTGTTGGAATGTTCAGTTAGTCAGGCCTGGGTCCCACTTCCATTTCATTCCAAAGGAATTTTTGCTCCTAACTGGAGCAGCCCAGGATCTGTCTCCCAGCCCCAGGCAGTGACACCACACCAGAGGATGGCACAGGGCCTTCACCTCCTCACTGCAAACAGAGCATCCCAGAGCATTTCCCACATCCCCTGACTCCAAAGGCAATCGGTGCCACAGCCAGACACAAACCAGGGAACATCTTCCTTTGCTTCAACTCAGAGGGGATTTGCCTTCCCCACACTTGAATTTTGGCTGTTTGCCACAGTTTCTGTTGTTCCAGAACCTGGTCCACAGCTATGTGAATTTAGTGAGAAGAATTAATTCACCAACATTGCCTGAAACACCAACACGGGAGTGGGATTTTGGGGGATGTCGTCCCAAGGGGGAATCCTGCCCATTCCTGGCTGGATTTGTTGTAGAAAGGGGGAGCAGCTCCACAAGCTCACCCAATGCCACAGAACCTGGGACCATCCCAAACTTACATTTCCACTGCTGATTGTCCCAACAGGTTGCTCAAAGGGAGCCATAAACTCAAGATTACTCACGGGAACCACTCAGTGCATCATCCTCAATAATGTGGATGCACATGAAAATCCCAGCTGGGGCACAGATCACTGGGAGAGGGAGAGGAGGAAAAAAAGAGACACCAAATTCCTGTAATAAATTATTCATTACAAATTATCCACCCAGCTCTAGTTAACACCCTCCTGTGTTTCTTCAGGGACAGGAGAGGCTTGTGGTTTAGATTTTCCCTAAGTGCTGCTGCATACAGGGTTTGCCTCAAACGTGTAACCCAGATGTCCCAGGCTTGGTTTATTTACATTCTTGGGAATTGTTGTGAAAAAAACCCTGTGTGATGTCAAATATAATATAGAGCTCAAGTTAGGTAGAAAGGGACAAGACTGTGCCAACCCTGCTTTGGTTTTTGTTTTAATCTTTAAAAAAGAAAGAGGCAAAAGTGGCCATCAAAATACACTGTAAGAGCAATTTTTTTACTTTAAATAAATAAATAAATAAATGCAAACAAGTATTTAGAGTGCAAGATCTGGTAATATCCGTTAAAAACAACTGAAATTAGTTTTCCCACTAAATCGCACTGAAACATTCAAGGAAAACCACCATGAGTACAGAAAGAAATCCCAGTGTTACACAGCGCTGCCTGGTGTGACAATCCATTGCTTCAGCAACTGAGAGGGGTGTTTACCTTTAACTCATTCGGTTTTTCCCCCCTCTAAATCCATTCTGAAATGGACCTTTCAGAAACCACCTAACTCCACAGATCATCCTGCACACGGAATTCAGGAACTGGCATGG
Source organism: Chaetops frenatus (assembly GCA_013400775.1). NCBI lineage: Eukaryota > Metazoa > Chordata > Aves > Passeriformes > Picathartidae > Chaetops > Chaetops frenatus. The sequence goes on along the minus strand of VZTR01029187.1, from coordinate 29,024 downwards.
CAGAGAAGAGAAATGAGATTTAGCTCTGGTTCAGGACTAAGGGGGGCTGGAAAAGCAGAAGATTGGAAGGAAATTCAAGGAACCACTGAGACAGAACTCTGGGGTATAACCCTGGGATAAAACCCAGCAGCACAACCCCGCCGTTGTGTTGGTTCCAGACCAAAAAACCAGGACTGTACTGGAATTTAGGAGAGCCTGGTTTAAGATAACCCAGCAAACCCAGCATCGATGCAGGACAAAAGACAAGCCCACTGAACTCATTGTTTGTCCCCAATGATACAACTCTTGACCTAACCCTACACATTTTCAAAATGAGAAATTTGATATTTCAGCCTCTGACCCTTCTCCCACTGAAGATGGAAGGATTTTTTTTCCTGCTAAATTCAGTAAAAAGGGAATGAGATTTTCAACCAACACAAACAACTGTGAATTTGGGAGGATTGTAATTTTTGACATTACCTGTTTAAAGATGCTGTCATGTCTTACCTTGACGTAAGACGAAGTGTCTGGTACAGTCTGAAACATCCTTACTTGTTTATTAGATATATTTAAAGGTACTAAATTTGACCTGAAATAAATAATAAAAATACTCCAAGTCATATATATGCAAATAGAAAAGTAAAAGAATAAACCTTGGTTTGAATGATAAGATTAGAAATTAAATTTAGAGGGGAATGAAAGCATTTAACTGTAACTTTTAAAGGACAGAGAACCACATCAACACAGTAACTAAAATCGAGTAAGAGACTCAGAGAGAAGGGGTTTATTTCTAGTTTTTAATACCAGTTGGGTTTTTCCTTTGGATTCCCCCTCCTCCTCAGGAAAAAAAGCCTTCTTCACTTTTGACCAGAGCAGAGGGAAATGTTTGACATTTGATTAACTGAATTTCTTAGCCAACAATTAAAAGCCAGCTGAAATACTCGTGTTTTCATGTCGAGCCTAGTTAACCCCATTGACTCGTACCCCAAGGTTTCCCTTGGCTGGGTGAGGGGCAGCTGCCTTTGCTGGCTCATTGAAACCATCCCGAGCCATTAACCCGCCGGCCCCGACTGATTTAAGGAACCTTCCTCACCAACAATAATTAAACCGTAAATTAAAAAATATTCCAAATGGAAGCCTCGCTGCAAATGTTCAAAGAACCCTTGGAGTTGTCAATCCCGTTTCTATTTCGGGTCCTGCTCAGACTTTATCTCAGACTCAAGGCACCCCATCTGTTTTTCTGTACTCCTAAGACTTGATGAGCTCCTGATGAACAGGGTAGGGTTGTTTTTTTTTTGCCTCCAACCCCCAAAGTCGTCACTACAGAGACGCAGAGATTAACAACGATGGTGAAAAATGAGATGGTGTGTGGGAACACAGACCCGCAGCCACCAAAACATCCGATTTTATTTGTCTGGGGTCTTCAGTCCTTCTGGAACGCGCCAGAAAACAATTAGCTAAGCGTAATTAGTCAAGAGCAATTAGTGCATCATTAAGAAGCACAAGCACACGCATCCCCAGCCGGCCGCTCCTCGGTGCTGCGGTTCTGTCCCGTTTTCCCGGGAGGGAAGGGGAGAGTCAGACATTCACTCAGGAATTACCACAGGGAAATGATCCGAGGGGATGAGGGAGATGCGCCGGGAGCTGCGCACCAGAGGCCGCACTCCGGGCTCTTGCTTTGGAGTTTTTTCCAAGCTCTGGAGGAAAAGCTGTGGGGTCCTGACTGCGCCTTTAGCGCGGCTTGTCCGGGTCTAATGCGAGCCACCCCGGGGGTAATTACAGAACTGCGTTGGTGAAGCTGCCTGGCCGCTGGAGCTGGGACTCCGCAAAGCCCCGCGCCCCCGGAGCCACCGAACCATCCGTGGGGTTAGGGGAAAGAGAAAAAGAACCAAGAAAACCCCCTCAGGCCAACAACTGGAAAATAAAAGTTCACTATCTGCACGTAACCCCCTTTTATTGATTTTTAAAGTATTTATTACGCGTCCAGCTGGCACGGGAGGGCAAGCGGTTCTAAAGCGGACAATGTGTTTCTGATAAGTACAATTCTTTTTTTCTTTCTTTCTTTTTTTTTTTTTTTTTTTCCTTTCGTCCTCCCTCCTAACACATTCCAGTTTCTTTTGCTTCTGAACTTGCGACGGGGGGTGGGGGCAGGCAGAGTGGAGGGACAACGTAATTTTGCCTCGCCAGTAAATTTTCTGGGGTCAAGGATTCCCATATTGGTTTCTCCGGCTCCCCTCTTTACCTCTGATTAATGTCCCCCCTCCCGCCTCCTTTACCTCCCCGTTGTAATTACGCCTGTGCATGTAAATAAAGACATCTGCATATTTTGGAGCCGGCTCTCAAGGGTCTGCAGTGGATTATTTATCAATCTTCTCTCCCTGCCAGAGTCAGCCGCGGTATAAAAAGGCCTCTTAAACTACTTTTAGAAACGCTTATTCTTATTGCTACGATTGAAAGGACTCACCTTTTCGACCCTTTCCCCTCAGCCAGTGGCAGAGCAGTTTGTAAAGATCCAGGTTGAGAGCAAACCCAAACTCCCCGGCAGCTGTGGATCACTGCCCTTGCCGCTGCAGTTTTGCGGGGAGAAGAGAGATTTAAACTTGTTGGACCCAAAGCAGCGCTGAAGTTAAAATTCCCAGCCCATCCAGACAGGCTGCATCAAGCAGGCATTTCCTCAGGGGGCTTCTGTGCTGCTCGCAGCTCCAGGACGTGCTTTGCTTTCCTTTCTCTCGCTTCTCTGCCCTCTACTTTTCATTTGATTTCCGTTTTCCCCCCTTATCAATATTCCAGCTGTTCCCTCAAATTATTCGTGGCCACGGGACATCCTCGCCTCATGCGCCCTCCTGGTGCTACGAGCGACTTTAGGCAACACACCAAAAAAGAAAAAAAAAAGAAAAAAAAATCAAGGCAAAAATTCACAACTGAAAAAAAATATTGCTGAAGAGTCAAGCTGAAAAGAGACGCTGAGTGGAGCTCAAGTGCTACTTTAAATCCCCCTTTTAAAATAAGGAAGTTTCAAATATCCGTTTTTAAATCATCGTTCCTTATTCTGAGGTTTTTTTCCTGACTCTTACCTAGAAAACAGTTAACCCATTTCCCCCTGCTGCAGGACCGAAAGGATGACGGAACACATGGCTGGGAAAGCGGGATGGAATCGGCTCCAAAGGATTCTTTTGGATAAATTCCCCATTTCTCCCTGCGAGCAGAAACTTAGAGCTCTTTTTAGCTATTTCATAAGAGCCTGTCAAATAGTAACGCGTTCGGAAGGGAAAGGAAACACATCTTCAGTCCAGGGATATTTTTTTTTCCCCATCGGAGTCACGTTCCTGGTGCATTTTGTCATCTCAGAAACCTTCACAGGCAATATTTTGCACTAACCTGGACAAAAACTTCCAGGGATATTAGTACAACATCAATTTTAAATGCAACCCTCAGAAGGGTTACCTAAACTATTCGGAAAATGTTCTTCCATTCTCTATTCTCTTTCTCTCCTTCCCGGCTTTGCCCCAAATTCCAACATATTGAAACATTTTCCTCCTTAATAAGAGGAACATATAAAGTGAAGGGGTGAAAGGGCAACCTGGGAGCCGTGCCTTGAGCTCCGCACACAATTTACTCCCTGGTAGACGAGGCGTTTAGCATTCCTCCCAATTTTCAAGGAAAACAGACTCAGACCTGGACCCAGTGACCAGGGACCCCGCCACTTTTTAATACAGAAATTCTTCGGATTCTTTGTTGTTATTATGATTGTTGTTGTTTGTGGCGAGAGAAATCCTTTCCTCAGCGAGGTGAGCGAACGGGGAGGGAAGGAAAAGCAAAGCGACAGGAGGGGCTTGGGGGGTGCTCAGGAGAGAAGGGACCGGGGGAACAAATGGGACAGAAAGGGAACAGGGAAAAACCCCTTTAAAATCAAAAGAAGCGTTGTCATCATTAAAGGCTTTTTAAAAATCGCTTGCACGGGGTTAAAAACGCTCTTTCTAAGCCTTAATCTCATTATTCGGAGGGGATGGGAAGAACTCCCTGCACACCCGAGCCGGCCGGGGACCGAGCGGGCTCACGTTTCAAAGTCACGGCTCGTTCTTTGCTCACGTTTCCAGGTGTGAATTACACAGAACCCCGAGGGCTCCTCTCTTGCCTTCGCTGACGCCTCTGCCCGTTTTCCAGGCGAGGCCGGGAACCCACCGGTACCTCTCTGCCCCGTCCTCCTATTTCCCTCTCATTCTCCTGCACTTTTTAAGCAATCAGCCTGGCTTCGGCGGGGACCCCTGAGCACACGCACAACCTGCAGGGAAATAACCTTTAAAGGTTGGCGTTAACAGGAATTTTGGATGGAAAGCTCTCCCAAGTTCAGGGGAAATGCCTGCCCCGAATCCCGAGCTGGGCTTGCTGCCCCTTGTAACCAAACCCCACAGCCGAGGGGAGAAACCCATGTGGCCATTTCCAGCCATCCTGGGAGCTTTACTAGCCCAAAAGAAAATTGCTGGCAAATTGGAAACAGCTGTGGCTTCGGAGACAGAAAAAACCCCCAACCCCAGCACCCCCCTGCTCTGCTGGGCAGGGAAAGTTGCAGGAGTTTTGTTTACACGAACATCTCGGAGGCAGAGCCGGCATTTCAAGTTTTCCTCCCCAGATCGTGGGTGAATTGTTCGTAAGCGACTTTTCAGCATCCAGCGGCGGCGGAGATTTTTTAAAGATGCCAATGAAATCCTTTCCTGAGGTCCCGCGCAGCCCCTGCCGCCCGTGTCCCTGTCCCCTTTAACGGGGTGCGAGCGACACAAAACCAGCGACTTCAGCCCCACAAAGGGTTTTATCCCAGGGCACGGCGGACCTGACAAGTGCCGAGTTCCCAGCAGACAATTGCTGGAACAAACGGAACGGTGGAAAAGCTCCGAGCCCTGCAAAATGTGCTCTTTTCATGTTTTCTATTTATTAGCTACGTTAAGAGAAAACAGACTCATATGAGTCCCAAATGGAGGCAGGGTATTAAAAGAGGCATGTGAATGCTCCAGCAATTACAGCTGAATTTGATTAAAAACGTCATGACGGCTGCAAAAGCAGGAGTTACCTGATACACTCACCCCGAGGTTGCTTTAGGATGAATTATAACACAATTCATTTTATTTTAATAGGTCACTATAAGATTAACTGTTTAAGGATGGAGCTGAGCTATAAATGTTTACATCAAACCAGAGAGAAGCAAGCTTTCCTTTTGGGTTGTTTAGAAATAATGTTTATTACATTTTAAAATTCCTCAACATGTTAATTAGGAATAAGGGGAAAGTCTGGGAAGGCAGATGGAACTCCAGTGCTGACATGGAACCTCACACAAACTGCTGGGCTTCAGTTTCTCTTTCCTGGCAGGAAAATGTGGGGTTTTTCAGTGGCCACCACCGTTCCCACGTGCTATGGGTAAATAATGACAACAACTGGTTTTGTCCCTGCTCCTCTGCCAGGCTTGGCCCAAAATTTAATGGCACCTCCAAACGTGGGCCCGTGGCCAAGCAGAGCAGGCACAGGGGAGAAGGTGACCACCCTGTCTTGGGTATTTGGGAGGGAAAAATGGAGCAGAACCTCCCAGGAATGAAGGATTCCAAACATCTTCCACATCCTGCTCCCACCGCAGGACTGGGATTTTGTGCCTTAAGGACACAAAGTTCCTATCAAACAGGTGAGTCCAGGAGCTGGAATAAAACCAGGCTCCTGAATTCCCCTGAATTCCTGGATTCAGGGGAGAAATGGTGAAACAGCTGCCATGGAGAGATGTCCGTCTGGGTTTGCATCTGCTGGGGAGTTTGGGGATGAGATAAGAACCCTCTGTGCCTGCAAATTCTGCCTTTTCCCTGTGCTATCTTTAAGCAACATCTGACACAAAGGTACTTTTGCATACTGCAAGGAGCAGTTCAATTGAATTTAAATTAGCCATATTCTTGAAATTCAATTATTAGTCTGAGAGGAAAATCCTCCCTGTTAAAATTTATTTTCATTTTCCATCAATAAGAAGGACAAACGTAGAATTTTAGCACGAAAAGTATTTTCTGTCACAAATTACCCTCACAAAAAGGTTTCATTCATAGAACTCAGAAAGCCCCATTTCAGTGATAATTTGCTCTCTCATTTCCACTAATTAATCATTATAGGCACTTTGATGAATTCCACTGAAAATCAGCAAACCCACTATAAATATTTTTGGGAAAAACATTTCAGCTTAGCTAAATCACTCTTGAGCAGGAAAAACACCTTTGAAATAGAATATGCTTCACCCTAATATTAGTGATGGATGTGATCAGTGTATTCAAATAAATAATAATAAATTATTGATAAAATCATTATCACAACACAGCAAAAGCTTTCGTTCCAGAGATAAAATGAGGGCATAGGAAAAAAGGGATTGTTGTCATTGTTGGATTCTATATTATTCCTGAAAAAGAAATGTTAGGTGAAGGTTCATGAATGCCCCAGGAATTTTAATATCCTTGTTCCCTGTCTGTTTAATGGGAATGAGAACCTTTCTCTCTTCACTGTCTGGATTTGAGGACATATTTGGAGTATTTATTTTGAGGAGTTTTTATGGTGAAGTTACAAAAAGTGGGAGTTTGGTGGTGTTGTTAAAGTCCTGATAATTTACAAGATATCACTTTCCAGTCCTGTTGTTTACAAACAACCAAGGAAATGATTTGCTGTCCGTGGGATGTCGTGGAACTCCCGTTAAACCAGTTTGTGTTGGGGGCTGCTGTGAGCCTCAATTCACCTGGGATTTTAGCAGTCCCAAGAGAGATCCTCTGGAGGTTGTGTGGGGTGGGATAGGAGGGTGACAGGGACATTTCCTGGACAAAGAAAGCTGCAGGAACAAAAGGCAGGAAGGAGAGTGGGGTGATAAAGCCTCAGACCCCATGGCATTGGGGTGGGACAGGAATCCCGGGCTGCAGGGATCTAATCCTGGAGGGGCAGAGGAACGACAGGGATTCCTGTGGCAGAGGGATCTAATCCCACAGTGGCAAAGGTGGGACAGGAATTTCATCCCTGTGGCAGTGGGATCTAATCCCTGGGGCAGAGGAGGGACAGGAATCCCTGGGGCAGAGGGAGGACAGGAATCCCTGGGGCAGAGGTGGGACAGGAATCCCTGGGGCAGAGGTGGGACAGGAATCCCTGGGGCAGTGGGGTGTAATTCCTGGGTCAGGGGGAGCACAGAAATCACTGGGGCAGGNCAGTGGGATCTAATCCCTGGGGCAGAGGAGGGACAGGAAGCCCTGGGGCAGGGGGGGGACAGGAATCCCTGGGGCAGAGGTGGGACAGGAATCCCTGTGGCAGAGGGAGGACAGGAATCCCTGGGGCAGAGGAGGGACAGGAATCCCTGGGGCAGTGATTAAACCTCTATGGCAAAGATGGGACAGGAATTTCCCTGGCAGAGGCAGGACAGGAATCCCACAAAGCCCTCACCCCAGATGAGCTCTGCCCCTCCTGAGCAGTGCCCAGCAGGAGGCTCCCGTGGCCCTGGAGACTCCTCTTTTTGCCCAGGATTTTTGTGTTCAGCCCCTTCAGCATCCAGTTGGTGACAGGACACCCATGGGCCATGATGCCACCCCTCTCAGTGGCACCTGTAGAGCCTCACCTGGTGGCCGTGGCCCCTGGCAACAGCACTGCCACCCCTCCAAGGTCCCTTCCCTGTGGACATCCCTGCCCAGCTGATGCTGACTAGAAAAACAGAAGAAAAGAAGGGAAAGAAATGGAAAGCAAACCTCTTCCTCCAGCAGAATTCTGCCTCTTCAGAAAAGAGAAGTGGCTGTGACCCCAAGCTCTCAGCAAGATTTGCTGTTGCTTTGCTTTTTAGTAAATTTTACATGAAATACCTGTTCTAGATGAGATAAAAATCTTCTTTTTTGGTATATAAAGCTTGAGGTTGCCCTTGTGTCTGGTACAGCTTTCCCTCCTTGCAGAGCCCAGCTCCACAGCTTGAGGCCTTTGCTCATTCTGGGATTCCTTCTTCCCTCTTTTTTTTAAAGCAAAACCCTAAACTCCTGTCCTGATTCTCCCTTGGAGCCTCCCTGACCAACCTGGACTTGAGCTCTCCTGCTCAGGAGAGATCAGGCAGCCCCTGAAAATCCCTCTGGAGCTCTAAAGGGGCTCCTCCCACTCTGCTCTCCACTGAAAGACAACCAACCAAGAAAATGCATCCATTATTTCTTCCCAGAGATTAATTCCTTGAAAATATTTCACCTTGTTAGATCCACTGCGGATGGTACAGGAGGGGAGCAGCAGGGAAGGGAGGGAGAAGAAAGGCAGCTCCACCGAAAGGCCACATAAACAGCTGGAGGAATGAAAAGGATTTTAAAAACCCCAACCCCAAGGTGGATTAAAGGAAAATAAATGACTAAAGCAGGAGCTTGATGCGATTCCAAGGGTTTGACATGGAAGTGTGTTTCCCTTTCCACTCCTCCGCCGAGAAGGTTTCTCTTCGAGTCAGATAAACCATAAAATAAAGAGGAAATTTAGAACAACCCAGAACAAGGGTGTTTTACAGCCCTTCCCACACAGGACTTTCCCTTGGAGAACTCTGGTAGCTCTGCCTGTGTCTCCACACTGACCCCACAGCTCCAGGCAGATGAAAGGGGTCCTGTGCCCCCTGGAATGGTCTTTCCATGGGAAGGTGCTTTCTGGGGAACAACTGCTCCCAGCTGGAGAGCAGCCACAACTTGGGAGCTCTCCCTGGTGAACGTTATGAAGGGAGAATTTGCTGCATCATGAAGTGGCTTTGTCATGCACTGACAGGGCCTCCTGGACATCCCAACAGGAACAGGGAGAGCAGGAAAGGCTGAGTGCAACTCTGACCAATGTATGGGCCCAAGAAACTCTCTGGGACAAGAAGGGAGTGCTGTCCCCTGTGCAAGGAGGGAGGTGGGAGAAATGCAGATTGCATGGAATGGTTTGGGTTGGAAGGGAACTTGAAGGTCACCTCATTCCAGCCCCCTGCCATGGACAGGGAATCTTCCAGCAGGCAGGAAAAGTGTGGAGGGGATGAAACTGGGATTCAAAACATCCACAGGGAAAGGTGTGGGGCTGAAAGAGGAATCTGTAGGAAGGGGGAGGCAAGGCTTTGTTTCCTCTGTGCCAGCAGTGGAAAGCACCTGAGGAATATCCTGGGATTCATGGCAGGGGTTGTGGGGTCATGGCTGGAGCTGGATGAGTGCCAGGACTGTGGCAACAATGGCACCAAAATGGAGCTGCTGGAGCAAGGTCAGTGCAGAACAGCAGCTCCAAACCAGGGCTAGGGCAGTGCCTGGGAAAAACTCCATCAAAGCAAACCAAACCCAAACCAAACCAAACCAAACTCCATCACCAACCAAACCAAACCAAACCAAACCAAACCACACTAAACCAAACCAAACCACACCAAAC
>VZTR01029187.1:3950-19510 GCA_013400775.1 Chaetops frenatus | reverse complement strand
CCAAACCAACCAACCCAACCCAACCCAACCCAACCCAAACCAAACAAAACCAAACCCCATCACCAAGCAAACAAAATGCTGTGAACACAGAGAGCTCAGCCAGTAAAACCAGGCCTGGATCAGGTCAGAGCCTGGGTGACCCAGGGCCCTGCAGCTGGGGGTTGTTGGACATCAGTGGCACTCTGCTCTCCACAAGGCTGCCTTCCCTCTCAGTAGCTCAGATATGAAGGGTCGGTCATAAATTACAGAGTTGAAGGTAAAACCAGAGCAGCTGCCCCAAAAAGCAGAAGTTTTCCTGCTTAGAAACAACCATCAGAGCATGAAAGCTTCCTCCAGTTGGTTTTCCAGAGGAACAGCACAGAACCTCACTTTTCCATTTCCCAGCCGTGCTTAGGACAGGTTTTGGGCTGCCAGGACAATATGAGCTGGTGTTCTTGGATATAATTAGCCCAGATAATTTTGTGTTTGAAATACATTACAGACGAAGCCCACATACTTTTCCAGTTACCACCAAACCCCTTGTGCACATGGGGATAACAGGTGATTATAAAAATATACTGGTGGTTATAAAAATTTGCTGGTGCCCATGTGAGCAGCTTGTGCCTCGTGCTGTGGGTTCTGACCCCCACTGGTGGCACATGGACAAAGATCCTTAGGGGTACTGGGAGGTTCTAGATTTACACAGCACTTTATAAACCCTGAGTGTGACCCACCGAGCCCAGAGCTGGGCCCAGCTCGTGCTCCCAGTCCTGCAACACCAAGAGGTTTATTTCAGGGGCCTGCCTGTGGATGGAGGAGCTTAAATTCGGGCTCATCACTGGAAAACATTCCAGATGTGTAAAGAGGTCAGGATGTTTCCCTTCTCCAGGGCAGGCACGGAGCACTCCAGGCTGTGCTTGCTGGGGAGCTGCAGTCGTGACTCTGAGTAGTGACACTGAGTCACATCCTGGGGGCTCCAGAGGTGTCCAATTGCTCGCTCGGCTTTGTTGACTCTGCCCCATTCACCGGCCCAATTTCCTGGGCTTATCTCCCCCAGCAGATTTCCTCTCCTCTCCCTCCCCTGGCCCATAAACACTCGAGGTCTCCTGCAGACCCAGTCTGGGCTCGCAGCTCGTCGGGAGCACACAGCAGCAGATAAGGGCCCGGGCCACTTTTTCTTTTTCCAGCCTGCACTCAGAGCTGGCTTTTAAATCTGAGAATTGTTTGCTTAAGGAAAAGGAAATGTGTCTGTGTGTGCTGGGGGGCAGCGGGAGCGGAGGGGGAAGAGGAAGGGAGCTGGTTCAGAGACCAAACTGGGGCACACGAGAGGGAGGATTGATGGAGATTGATGAGGGGAGTTCAGTGAAGGTCCCGGTGCAAGGGGCTCTTGGAACTCCTGTGCTCCTGTTATCCTGCCCTGTTCCCAAACCTCAGCCATTCCCAAAGGGAGGGGAATCTGCAGCAGAGCCCTGGGATGAGCATCTCCCTCCAGGCTCTGCAAGGCTGAGTTTGGCTGGAGTGACACCCAGCTCCTCACACCTTGGGAAGAACTTCAGGTTGCACCCACAGGAGGGGACTTCTGCCACATCCCATGGTGGGACTTGATCCATAAACCAGTAAAAATTCCCAGTGTAAACACATTTATACCCAGTGCTCAAACTGGGATGGTGGGAAACCTCTGTCCCTGAAATCTGTCATCCTATATGGGTGAAAAAATGCTCTTTATTCCATGGGACAATGGGAAACCTCTGTCTCTGAAATCTGTTGTTCTATATGGATGAAAATTACTCTTTATTCCATGGGACAGTAGAAAATATCTATCCCAGGAATCTGTCATCCTGTATGGATAAAAAGTGCTCTTTATTCCTTGTCTCTGCAGTGCTGGGTGACACCTTGTCACTTGTTCTCATCAGCAGAACTTTTCATTTCCTGGGTCAGGACTCACTGCAGAATTTGGGAAGCACAGGAGGAGCTCAGGACTCGCTGCCCTGGGGGTGCTCCTGCCCTGGCAGGATGCTTGGGATGGGGGGGAGCTGGGAGCTCCATGGCTATAAACCCCTTTATCTCATGTCCCTGTGCCAGGCAGGGATGGTCCCCTCAGCTGTCACTGCAGCCCAGGAGCTGCGATCTCCAGCACTGGCTTGGTCACAGTGGCTAAGCTCCCACTTCCAGAAGGGAAGGTCAGAGGGAGCACATCCAGCAGCCCAAAATGCCTCTCTCTGACCCGTGCCAAGCTTCCTTTTGATCTCTGAGGTCCGAGACAGCCCGGGTTCCATGGATCAGATAATGGCCCAGGGCCCGAGGCAGCCCAGGTGTGAAGGGAATGATAAAGCGAATTCGTGAGCCCTGCATGGGAAGTGCTGTGTTAATTTATTATGATGGTGCTGAAGTCAACAAACCCCACTGTTTTCTCCACTGGTTTAGACCTTCTCTGGGGATAAATTTGGAGAAATTGTATTCTCTGAGAAGCTGGGATACAGCAGGGATGCAACCAGCGCAGGGAATCCTGAGGGGCTGCTCCTCCTCTCTGGACACATTTAAGATCCAGGCTCCACCAAAGTGCAGGAAACACTCACATTTTTACCCAGCTCTGGGAACAAACATATTAGAAACCTCCAGAAACAGGGGGAATTATCACAGAATCCCAAAATCCCAGAAGGGTTTGGGTTGGAAGAGACATTAAAGCTCATCTTATTCCAACCCCTGCCATGGGCAGGGACAGTTTCCACACCTCATCAATTATGGGACTTAAGAAAGAAGAAATTATTGGGACTGGCCATTGATGCCTTCTTTATGGATGGGCCGGGCATGCCTCATTTGGAAAACTCATTTCCTGGGATCAGAGAGGCTCTGACGAAGCTCCAGGAGCTGGGAGGGGAATGTGAGCCCCTGACTGAGCTGGTGACCAACAGCAGCTCCTCCACCTGCAGCAAGTTGTGTGTGAAGAAAAATCAGAACCTCTGGAAGTAAAGGGGTCCTGGTGGGGCTGGCAGAAGCCCCTGGGCCCAGGGAATGGCTGTGGGAATCGCTGTGGGAATGAGGAAGTGATGGGTTTTGTCCCAGGCAATTCTTAGTCTGCTCCACAGGCCTGTCCTTCTGCAGACGGGAGCTGAGAGCAGGGCTCCATTCCCAAATCCCTGTGGAGATAACTGTGCCCAGGGCCATGGCAAGCACAGCTGGGTGCTGCTGGATGTGGGAATGCTGAGGGCAGAGCTGGGAAAGGATGGAGCAAACAGCAGAGCATCCCTGCCCTGTGCTTTCCCAGGGAAACTCAGGTCTCCCACAGGGAATGGCTGGAGCATCCCATGGGACTGTTTTAGGAAGGAAGAGCAGCCCAATCCATGGAGATTCTCTGCTCCATCACCTCCCCACACCATGTCTGGCCTCCCCCAGGAAAATTCTTCACCTGCTCATGTTTCCACAGTGGCACTGAGGGAGGGGGGCAATGAGAACAGATGGCAGCTGCAAACTCCCAGCTTTTATGGCTGAGCCATCCAAAAACGGCCTCAAAATTTCCCAGGTGGAATTCTGAAGCGGGGGGGAGCTGCCAAAACACCACCCTGAGTCCCTGGGTGAAGGCAGCCGAGGCCTGTCCGGGTTTCCCTGGCTGGGCCCTCTGTGGCAGAGTGGTTCCAGCCCCCGTTGTCCATCCCGGCCATTCCCTGCTCCCGCCCTGACCCTTTGACTCCTGGTGCCCGGCCACCCGTGACCACCCAGGGAAATGGGAGCTGGCCCAGGCAGCCAGGGCTCTTCATGGTCCCCCCAGGGGGAGGAACAGAGGCCACGATAACATCACTTCATTTCAGCCAGAGCCCATTTGTCCCTTGCCCATTCCCGGTGATCCCTCTGGGAGGAGTGGCTCGGCCGCCGCTGTCCCCAGCACAGTCACCACCAACCTGGGGGAGCAGGTGACCTCAGAGCCACCTTTCCTTGCCTGGATTCCCAGATTCTTGCTGGGATCAGGACATTCAGCTCTGCCACAGACACAAGGAGTGACCCTGTGCCTCAGTTTCCCCAGCCCTGTTCATGGAGACCTTGGGGATACAGAACCATCAGTGCTTCCAGCTCTCTGAGGAGCCCTGGGAGCTCCTTGTCAGCCTGGGACCAGCCAGGCTCCCTCCCACTTCCCATCCCATTACCCTCCACATGAAAACAAGCTCTCCTTAGGCCCAGTTCCCAGTGCTTGGGTTTGGTTTGCTGCTGTGACCCTCAGCCATGAGCAGCAGCCTGGTGCCAAAGGCAGCCTGAGCCAGCTTCCCAAGGAGCTTCCCAAGGAGCTTCCCAAGGAGCTTCCCAAGGAGCTTCCCAAGGAGCTTCCCAAGGAGCTTCCCAAGGAGCTTCCCAGGGAGCTTCCCAGGGAGCTTCCCAGGGAGCTTCCCAGGGAGCTTCCCAGGGAGCTTCCCAAGGAGCTTCCAAGGGAGCTTCCCAGGGAGCTTCCCAGGGACCTTCCCAGGGACCTTCCCAAGGAGCTTCCCAAGGAGCTTCCCAAGGAACTTCCCAAGGACCTTCCCAGGGACCTTCCCAAGGAACTTCCCAAGGAGCTCCCCAGGCTCCTGGCTAAGACAGTGACACAATCGAGGACAAAAGAACAGAACCAGAGGGGCAGAACCTCAGTGAGAGCAGAGCCCCAGGAGGGGGGAGCAGGAGGGGCCAGCCTGGACTCGGGATCAAAGAGGGGGAGGCTGCAGCCTTGCCCTGCTCCTCCCCCAGCCCAGCTCCTGGCAGAAGATGCTTCAGGAAAGGCACCACGAGTGTCCTGGAGAAGGATGAGCAGCATTGCACGGCCAGTGCTTTCTGAATTCTTTCTCTGTTACAGATGTCTTGTGGACAGCAAAATGAGTGCAGCCTGTTCTCCTGTGGGATCACATTCCTTGTCACCTGCTCATCCCCTTCCTTCCCCCGTGTCCTGTCCCAGCACCCAGGGCTGGGCTGGCCCTGCTGAGCCAAGCAGAAAGTGTCACAGCAGAGCCCTGCCTGCCTCTCCCCCACACCCAGCTGCTGATTTTTATAAAATTTGTAGCAACCTAATAATGATTGGGATATCCAGATTTTGGAGTTTGGTTGGAGTTGGTCAAGAAGGTGGAGAGGAGGGGGAGTTAAAGCAGATGGAGGAGCAGGGAGATTTCTCCAGGTTCCACTATCAGGAGCCCAGTTCAGCTTCTCTGCAGCTCTGAAATGCCTCACAAATGTCTCTCGGTTTCAGGCTTTCTTCACAGTGTTTTCAAACTTAAGGTGTCCTGGTTTGGTAGCTGTCAAATGCTTTATTTTTATTTCCACCCTGAGAAACATTTGGTTTAAAAAACCCCTTTAATTCCACATGAGACAGCATGGCAGCTTAGGATTTAAGCAGTTTGATTCTGTCAAAAATGAATATTTCTATTTTTCATTATTACTTTTTTTTTTTTTTTTTTTTTTTTTTTAACCTGGGAGTTTAANTTTTTAACCTGGAGTATTCAAAGGTTCAAAATTACTGATGAATCAGAAAGTGCATTTGTCACCCTGCTTGGTGGAGTTGTCTGTCCTGGGGGCCTGGCTGTTCCCTGGCCTGCTCCCCCTGGGATGTTGCTGTTGACTCCCCAGGGTCAGGACACATCCAGGTGTCAGGGAACGGGGTCTGGAGGCTCAGGTTTGGTGACACTGCTGCCATAAATGCAAAGATTTACCAAAGGTTCTTTGTTCCTGAGGCACCCTCAGTGCCAGAGGGCTTGGTAAGGGCTGGGGTGAGGGGTGAGGAAAGGGCTGAGCCTCAGGCAGGGCAGGGCAGGGCAGTGTGGGCACCCTGCCCAGGCTCTGCCTGCCTGGGAATTCTGCAATACAGCCCTGATATCACCCAGGGTGGAGATTTGTGTCCATCAGCAGGAGAATTCCCTGGGCACTGCCCAGGGATCCTCCCTCTCCCAGGCTGATGGGTCTGGGGGAAACCATCATCTCCCACCCCACCCCTCTTTCCATTCCCCTCCAAAGCCACGCCCCAGGCTTGGTCCTGGGATGAGCCCAGATCCGCCGAGGCTTTGCTGTGGTGTCCGTGGAAGCTTCCAGCATGCTCTGGGTGTCTCCTGAGCCCCTGGGGAAGGAGGCCTCCCTGGAAAGCTCTCCATCCCCACCAGCTCCCTGCCCCTTCTCTGGGCAAACAGCACCTGGGGAAGGGTGGGTCATTCCTGGTGCTTTTGCTGCTCTGGAGGTCACAGCCAGCCCCTTCCTGCTGTGGGAGGCTGGGCAGGGGCTGAGGAGGAGCAGGGACCTGCCTGCCCTGGGTGTGTCTGTGCAGGGGCTGCTGGCACTGCAAAGCCCTCTGTGCTGGCTGCTGTGGCTGCTGGCCCTTTTGGAGAGGGATCATTTGGGATGGCCCCAGTCCCCACTTGCAGCAGGAAAACTGGCACAGCTTCCAGCTGGGCTGTCCTCAGTGGGGGCACCACTGAAACAGCAGCACTTAAGGAAAGAGAGTGTCCCCTCCACTCTGGGGCTGCCTCAAATATATCAAAATTCAGGTTTCCTGGCATAACTGGGACCACAGCTCTTTTCTTTTTGAGTTTCCCCACCTACTTTTGCACTCTAAATTCAGGTCCCCTGCCGAGGTGATGAGGAAGATCTCAGCTCCAGAGATCTTCCTGCCTCTACACAGGGGCACAGCCAGTTCTTCTATAGTCAGATTTTTCTTCATACCCACAGAAATTCCCAGCCACCCCGAGCAGGATTCACTTGGTGATGTGTGGAAATATTGGGAAATATCTGCAGTGAGGCTGATTCCTGCTTTAGTCAGACTCCTGCTCTCACTCAGGGCAGTTTCACAGGAACTTTTCCAGCAGTTGGAGATTATTCACTGTATCCCCCAAAGTGCCAAGGAAAGATGCACACCGGGATGGTTTCCACTTGGCTGGGCAGCATCAGCTGGGCCCTGCTGGAGGCAAGCAGTCCTGGCAGACAAGGAGAGGGATGTGAAAATTCCCATGTTGGGCAGAGACAGGACAGCAGTGCCCACAGAAAGAAATGTTCTTTGTGCAAGCTGATTTCTGTTCCCAGAGCATCATAACTCTAATTTTCCTTATTTATTTTACCTAACCCCTCACTCCAGGGGGGTCCAGTGATGCACAGAGGAGAGTTCTCACCTGGGCAGGGTGGCAAGGAAATCAGGTTTGCTGGTGCAGAGAAATGTCTCTGCATTTCTGCCTGGGCTTCTTCAAATCCCTGTGGAGGAATGAGCAGGCCAGGCTCCAGAGGGGCTGGGGGAGGCCTTGGAGGGGAATATCTGTGCCTTTCAGGTGGAAGCAGCTCTGCTGTCACCTTTCCTGAGGTCACCTGTGCACCAGGTGGCTCCTGTAGGCTCCGGCTGCAGGGACACTCTGCCCCTACAAAGGGTTTTCCTTCACATCCCCAGGCCCTGGTGTCTCCAGGAGAGCTGCTGGAAAACCAGAGCCTGTCCCCAACACAGAACTCCCCCTCTGCCAAGTGACCCATTTCTCCTGACTTCAGACATGAAATGTATTTAGAGATGGATATTTCCAGATGTGCCAGTGTCCTGCTGTCCCCTGGCTCTGCTCCAGGGATCCCTGTTCCCAGGGCTGGGATGGGGGTCCCACTCCTGGGGCAGCTGCTCTCAGCAGGGTCTCAGGGTTGGGTTCAAGTCCCAGCTGCAGCAGAGCTCAGCTTGAGCAGGCCAGAACATCCCTTCTCTGGCCAGCCCCACACGGGGCTCAGAGGAGCAGAGCCCACCCTCCCCTGGAGGGTCAGCACCATGCAAGAGGATCCAGACCCTCCAAAGGCTTTTCCAGCACGAATGATTCCACCATTCCATGAGTCTGTGAGCCAATGCCAGCCTGCCAGCTGTGGGGCTTTCCTTAACCAGCCACATGCCCTGATGTGCAAACGGGAAGCAGAACCAGGGCCCTGAGGTGCCAGGGGTGCTGTGAGCTCACAGAGACAGGGGCTGGGTTGGGGTTGGATGTCCTGGGACCTGGCACTGATTGCTGAAGTCAGGCTGAGGAAAAGATGGGAGTTTTCCCATGGATTTTCACCTGGAGAGCTCAGGGGCTGAGCTTAAATCAGCGACATTGAACCAGTGCGGGAGGTGGGCTGGGGGTGAGGCTGAGAATGGGCCCCATTTCAGTAGGGCTGAGGTCACCCCGGGGTGAGCACCAGCCCAGGGTGTCCCCACAGGGCAGGACACCCACTCAGGATGTCCCCAGTGGGGAGGAAACCAGCCCAGGATGTCCCCACAGGGCTTGCCCCAGCTCTGGTGTACCCCAGGGAGTTTTCCTTTCCAGGGCTGTGTCCTCCTGCCTCTGCAGTGAGGTTTGCTGTTTTTAGGGCTGCCAAGGCAGTGACATTTCTGGGCAGGCTCAGGGACACTCCATGGTGCTGTCCTGTGCTCAGAGCATCCTGGATCATCCCCGCAGGGCCCAAGGCTTGGCTGGACACTCCTGGTTTTCCACTCCTCGTGGGTGATCCTGGGCGAGGTTTGGGCCAGGCCCTGCTCCCTGCTGGCTCCCCCTGGACATTTCCCTGTTTCCCTGTTTCCCAGCTGAGCACGGGGCCTCTTTGCACTTTGGGATCAGCCTGCAGGAGGGGATGAGGACAGTTCCTCACCCGCAGGGATGCTGTAAATCCAGACTCCATTATGTCATGTGCAGATGGAAGGGACCCTGAGTGTCCATCCGAGACTCCTGGGCAGCAGGAGGGATGCAGATCCCCACGGAGTCACCCTTTGGAGTGTCCCCATTCCCCTGGATTCCATGGCCTGCTCACAGGGCTGGGAGTGCTTGCTCTGGGAGCAGGGAGCTGTCACTGAGCTGTCACTGTGCCAGGAGCCTTTCCTGGGAAGCCCCACCACGTCAGACAGATCCTGCACCCTGCAGGATGCTCCTCCTTTCCCTTTCTTCCCCCGTTATTTCTTGTTGTTGTTTTTGCTTTGTTGGTCTGAGCAGATGTTCTGCACATCTGGCCACAGCATGTTTGCTCTGCAGGCTCGTCTGTGCTGTGCTGGTGACACAGGGAAAGGAACAGGAACGTCTCAGCCACATCTTCTGCTGCACAACCCGGAGGTTTTGGTGCCTTTGCTGCTGCCCAGGGGCACCCTGGGGCTGGGGGGTGCTGGCAGCAGGTTCCAGTTAGACTGGGCAGCCTCCAGGATTCCCAGTGCCAGGCAGCCTTTGGGGTGTGCTACAGAAAAATCAGTGGGGTTAGGCTGAGGTTTGCTCTGCCCCCTGGGCTGGGGAAAGTCTCTCCAACTTGCCACGTACCAAAGCTCTGGCTGGAGGTTTTCCCTGAGGAAAGGTGATGAAATGCTCTTTTATTTCTGAGTGTGAAGACTTAACAGCCTCAACTACAGAATGGAAATACCATCAGGAAGCTACAAATCAATAGTTTCTGCTTGCTTAAAGAAAGAGATAATTTTCTCTCTAACAGAAGTAAATTCGGAGCACATGGTAACACATTTGATTTTCCACTCTGGAGCAGAGAAGTACATTTTATGTTAGTGTGTGTGGAAAAAGGAGATCCATTTCTGAGCATCCCTGTGTGTCACACGCTGCCACCTCCAGCTGAGGGTTTGAACTGCCGGCCTGTGGTGAGCAGGAAAGGAATTATTGCACAGCCCCATTTCCCAGCTCTTTTATGGAGACAGCATTGTCTGGGAGCAGCATCAGCCTCCCTCAGTGTTCCCTGATAAAGGTGTGGCTCTCTGCTGCAGAAGTGACACAGGAAATTTATCCAACACCTCTGTGGAGCCGTGGAAAGCAGAGTGCTGGAAGCCTGAGAAGAGTAAAAACCATGGCAAGGTACAAAAAGTCCTTGGCCTGGGCTCTGGGCTGTGAAAATTGAGTTCTTTGCTGCCATCAATCCTGATTTGCTGCAGCAAGGTGAGGAATTCCATGATTGCAAAGGCAAATTTCCAAGCAAAGTTTTCCTCCTGTGCTGTGGTTGGGGTAATAAAGCTCCAAACCAGCTGGCTGCCCTCCAAGCAAATGGGGATTTGGGTTTTTAGTGTATTATCCATCAGCTCCAATTATCTGCCTTATCCCTCTGGGTGGGAAGGGAGATCCATGAAGCGAGAAAAAAGGGAGAGGAATAAATTCATTTATAGAAACAAATATTTATAGAACCAAAGGTGTTGATTCTCCCACCTCCCCATCTCTGGAGGAATGGACAGAAAAAGGGATCAGGATTTCTAGATCCTGTTGGAGAGTTTTTGGGGGGTGCCAAGGGGTTTCCTGCAGCTCGCTGCCACTGGAGATGGTGCTGTAAGGGTTCATCACTCTGGAAGAGTTAAAAATTAATGAGAGACAAGAGAGGGAAATATAAAGCTGGGGTTACTTCTTTATTTGTTTTCTTGTTCTCCATCATGAAGTCCTAGAAATCCTGGAGCCCTGAGGGTTTCAGCTCCATGGGCAGGTCCCTGCACCCCCTGTCCCAGGTGGCTCAGCCCCTGCAGAAGGGATGGGCTGGGAGGGCCCAGGTGGGCTTTGGGATGATTGGGGGATTAGGGGAATTACCTAAGGCTTGCAGGGGCTGCTGGTAACCAGGTTATCACGCTGTGTCTGTACTGGGACCATTTCTGGAATAATGTGCTCTTTACCATGAGCAATGGTGCTGGAATTCAGCATCTTCTTGGCAGCAAGAACATATCTTGTACTTTCTCCTTTTTGTTGTAGATGGTAAAACAAAGAACAATGTTTCCTATCATAAACCTCAACAAATAGAATTATTCATCATGATCTATACAGGACATCGTGGGAGATACTTGAAGGACTCCGGTTCAAAGTTTTAATGTGCTTAAGGCCTTCTATATAAATGTTTTAAATATTTAAATGCCATTTATTTTCATGCATTCTGATGGCACTTTTATCATTCACAAATTGTCTGTTCACTGGGGTTTTCACAAATATGAAATATTCAAAAGATTAATTTTGTATTTCAGGAGAACTTCATTTGGCTTTGTAGATCAAAGTTTTCTAATATTGATCTAGAAGCAAAGAGCTGTATTTCTCCTGTGTCTTTCCACAGGAGGAAAAAAGCTCATCCAACTTGGAAAACCCCATCAGCTGCTCCTTCTCAGTGGCACCTCCAGATTTAGGGACATCCAGGAGTTTTGTGTCCCAGGGCAGTGGCTCCTGAAGGAGAGCTGGGCCCACAAAGTCATTGTCCTCCTGCTGGGACCTGCTGGAGGGCTGAGGGGGGAGCAGGTGGGGCAGGAACAGAACTGAAAGAGAGCTGGGAGCCCCCCAGGGCTGCCAGGGATAACTGACACGAGAAAATGGGGAACTGCTTCGTTTGGATCTCTCTCTTTGGGGAAGTGAGAGGGAAAACTCCTCTGCAAGTGCTGTGAATGTTGAGGAAGGATCCAGAGAAGCATGTGCACAGCTCAGCAGCAGGAGGAGGAGGAGGAGGAGGTTTCCATTGAGCATGGAAAGAGAAGCCATGGCCCTCCCAGGCTCAGGGTGCCCTTCCCTGCACCCACGAAGCCCAGGAAGTGCCCCAAGCAGGGGAGCCATGGGCTGGTCACCAGCAGGGAGCTGCTCTGCCTGCAGCCCAGGTAGCCACGACTGCCAGGAAGGGGCACTCCTGCATCTCCAACGGGAATGCTTCCCTCCACCTCCCAGGAAGGTGCTCTCCTCCATTTCCCAGGAAGGTGCTCTCCTCCATTTCCCAGGAAGATGCTCTCCTCCATTTCCTAGGAAGATGTTTCCCTCACCTCCCATGGAGGTGTTTTCCTCCATCTCCCATGGAGATGCTTCCCTCACCTCGCACAAAAATGCTTTTCCTCCACCTCCAATGAAGATTCTTCCCTCCACCTCCCATGGAGACGCTTTCCCCCGCCTTGCCCATCCTTGTCCCCTGTCCGTGAGGGGGCAGAGGGGCTCCGTGCCAGCCCGGGGGGAGCTGAAGGAGCAGAGGGGGCTGAGCCCAGCCCGCCGTGCTCCCGGAGCTGCGCTGCCCCCGCCCGGCTCCCAGCTCAGGAACTCTCTGAGATGCTGACATCTTGTGGCAGCGTGGGAAAACAACATTTCTACTGAGGCCAAAGCTGCTGCTCTGAGAAATCCCCGCTCGGTTCGGATCCCGATGGATGGGGAGAGGATTCTGTTAAGCAAAGAGAGAAATTGGGCGCGTTTGCTCGGGGAGAAGAGGGGATGTGGAAGTCCTGCTCCTCCCACCCCCTATTCCTGCAGCAGCCCTGTCCCTTTCAGAGGATGTGGTTATCAAACAACGAACTTCCCAGATGGATTTGGATCCCCATTCTTCCTCCATGCCATATTTTGTCTTGCCTGTGGTCTCTGGGCTGGCAGGTTGTGTCAATCAGCCGAGGAGCTGAGACCACATGAGACATCTTCCTTCATCCTGGAGATCTCTCTCATCTGATTTTGGAAGATCTGAGGGAGCTGAGATTTGATGGCAGCTCGGTCCCCCCAGCCAGTGCCAGAGAGGGGTGAAAAATCTCTGTGGGTTTGGCTCAGATCTTCTCCAACTCCTTTTGCCAGATGGACTCTGGGCCAAGCTCAGCTGCAGTGCTGGGAATCCTCATCTGGCAGGGGAAGGGCTGTTTAATCCATTGGAAGGAGGGCGTTCCCACAGCTGCAGTTTCAGGTGGATTCATCCAGGTGCTCAGTGGGTGCCAAATCCCCCCCCCTCAGAGCCCTCCTGGACACACAAATTCTCATCTCAGACCATGAAATCACCAAGAGCAGCTCCCACCCCTCCCTCCAGCACTGCCCAGCTCCAGGCAGAGAGACTCTGGGATGCTCCAGGAGCTCCTGTGGCCCTCACTGCTCTGAAAAATGACTTGGAGACGTGGAGCCCTTTAATCAAACAGGAAACGTCAAATATTGCAGGGCTATAAATAACCCGGGACAGAGGGCTACGGGAACATCTGGTTCTGCACACTCCCCTATGGCCTGCTGGAACTGGGAGGGCTCCCAGCTCTTGTCCATTGCAGGACACTCCGGGCCCTCTGAGTCTGAAAAGGAACTGTGTCCAAGCACAGGCTCCCTGTCACCTCCACGAGAAGGCAGGATTAAGGATGAGTCCAAGGCAGCAGCAGAGGGAGGGGACAGGTCCCACCTCTGGGGCGAGTGCCACTTGTCAGCAGCTCTCCCAAACCCCTGTCCTGCTGCCCCGTGCTGAGTGTCCTGAGCCGAGTCAGGGCCCGGGGCCGTCCCACCCCGGGGCTGAGGGATGTGAGATCAGAACACCTGCAAAGGATGAGGCAGCCCCAGGTGTCCCTGTCTGTCCCTGTCTGATCACCCAACAGGGCTGCGAGCCCTGGGCTCTGCCCTGCTCTTCCAGGAGGATGGGAAAGAGATCGGGGAAGCCCTGGATTTACAGGGATTGGGCGAGTCCTGGGGGTGTTTTCTGCTGAATTTCTGCTGCTCTGGCAGCCTGTGGCAGCTGGGAGGACCAGGGCTGCTGAAGGCTCCCAGGGGGGACTTCTTGTGTGCATTGGCAAAACGTGCCAGGATTTTTCTGGTAAAAGTAACCAGCTTCTAAGGAATGTGCTGAGAGGATGTTTTCACAGACGGGATGGGCTTTGGAAGGTGCTGCTGGTAGAGAAAAGACCAACTTAAGGTGCATCAACTGCAAGGTTGGAGGGAACAGACACACTTAGGGGCAAATCCTTCTTCCATGAGTGCTCTCTGCTCTATTTGAGGGGGGGAGGCAGCCTGGGAGCCATCCTTTACCCAGAGAGGCTTCTGACATGTGAGCCCAGCTCTGAATCGCTTCCTCCTTTATTAGAAATAACCATTGGCACAAGCTGCCACGGGAAGTGATGGATTCTCCATCTCTTCAAGTCTTTAAATCCAGACCGGATGCTATTTTTGGGAGAGATGTGGAGCCAGGCAGGAACGCTCGGGCTCAGAGCAGGATTGAGGGGATGGGATCATCTGGCCTGCGTTAGATGGGAAGTCAGCCTGGATAATCTATGGTCCTCTCTGGCTCCGAGATCTGTGGAAGTTCAGATCTGCAGCCAAAGTGGAGGCTCCTCACGTGCCTTTGACAGAGCAGCGCCCTGGGCTCTGGGAAAGCCTCTGAAGTGCCTGGAAAGCTCCCAGTGCCTGCAGATTTATCCTGAGGCAGTGCCATTGCCCAGGAAATGATCTCTGCTCTGGCCTTAACTTGGTTCATTCAACCTCTGAATGGTCCCAGCTTCCTGCTCCACTCAGTGATTGCCAGAGCTTCTCCACCATCCATCCCCTTCCCGCCTTTCCAGCATTTGGAGGTGGCTCTCCTTCACCCTCTCAGCCCAAGTAAACCCATAATAATTAAACTCGAGTTCATTTCAGCGCCAGGGGAAGCTGCTGCCAACTCCCCAGCCCTGCAATAGAGTGGCCAAAAGGAGCCAAGCTCTGAGAATTTATTTTTGGCTCTTTCCAGGGCTCGGGAGGTGGATGTGGAAAACAAGCCAGGAAAGCCAGGAGGGAGAGAATCCACCGAGCTCAAAATGAAGATGAAAAGCTCAACCCTGTCTGTTAACAGCGACTTTGTGCTTCAGGTCTTGCATAGGTGACATGAAAAACACAAAGACCAAAGTTTGGGAGTTTAGGGGATTTAAAACTTGGACGTGTTTGCCATGATTTAATAGGCAAAAGGGCCTCACTTGTGACTTCTGCCTCCCTGGAGGAGAAAAGGGGAGGGAAAAGGGGCCTTTATTCAGTCCCAAGGCTTTCTGCACCTGCCAGATCTCGTGGTGGAAGGTGGTTTGTGCTGCCCATGGCTGGGCTCACTCATCCTGCCCTTCCTGGGGGACTCCAGCCCCATCCCTGCCCTTCCTGGGTGACTCCAGCCCATCCCTGCCCTTCCTGGTCCCTCCAGCCCCATCCCTGCCCTTCCCGGGGGACTCCAGCCCCATCCCTGCCCTTCCCGGGGGACTCCAGCCCATCTCTGCCCTTCCCGGGGGACTCCAGCCCCATCCCTGCCTTTTCTGGGTGACTCCAGCCCCATCCCTGCCCTTCCCGGGAAGTCGGGGAGCTCCAGCTCCAGCCCCATCCCTCCCTTTCCGGCGCTGGGGCTCCAGCCCTGCCTCGCAGCGCGGCCGGCCGGCGGCAGGAATGGCTCTCAGGAATGCTGCGGGCTGCAGCCTTTAAAAAACCCCAGAAACCCAGGGGAACAGAGAGTGTCGCTTCGGAGAAAAGCAAAATGTGAAGTTCGTGCTTGCGTTTAGCCCTGGAGAAAAGGAAAATGCGGCAAAAAATAACGAGAGATGCCGGGAAAGGCTGCAAGTGATGAGATGCGCCCGGAGCACTCCCGGCTTTGCTGCAGCTCCGAGGCTTTTCATGTAGGATTAAGTCTTCTGAGTGAAGCTGACAGTTTAAAGCTGCCTTAAAGAGCTCAGATCCACCTGAACCTTCCCAACAAGCTGCTCCATCAGCGGAGAAATGCCTCTACATTTCCTCCTCTTTTTCATTTAATTTAAACAAAACCATAACGTTGTAAGGCAGGCGCTCGTGCTGATGGATGAGAGCTTGGAAGTGGCACTGACAGAATGCTGAGAGCGAGGGGAAGGGAGAGGGGGGAAAATGTGTTCTTTTGTTACCCAGAGAGAGAGAAAAGGGGGGAGAGAGAGAGAGAGAGAAAGAAAGAGAGAAAGAGAGAAA
>VZTR01029186.1:22928-37550 GCA_013400775.1 Chaetops frenatus | reverse complement strand
GTGAAAGGAGAAGGAGGATTCTTGGCACCATTGAGCTGTGTCATGTAGTTATGATCGTAATTGGCATTTTCAGGGCAGTACTTTTGGCAGCCTGTGGTTTGTTTTTTTTTTCCTGCAAATACTGCTGCTCGTCTGTGACTGGTGTAGAAAAGTAATCAGAGGGATCTGCTCTGTGGTTTAACCCGAGCTAGCAGCTAAGCCCCACACAGCTGCTTGCTTACAGCCCTCTCCCCAGTGGGATGGGGGACAGAATCAGAAGGGTAAGAGTGGGGAAAACCCATGGGCTGAGGTAAAGGAGGTTTAATCAGTGAAGCAAAAGCCGTGCATGCAAGCAAAGCAAAACAAGGAATTCCTTCCCCACTTCTCATGGGCCAGCAGGTGTTCAGTCATCTCCAGGAAAGCAGGGCTCCATCACACACAACTGTTACTTGGGTATGCAAATGCCATCACTCCCAATGTTCCTCCCTTCCTTCTCCCCGGCTCTGTATGCTCCATAGGGTGTGGAATATCCCTTTGGTCAGCTGGGATCAGCTGTCCTGGCTGTGTCCCCTCCTAACTGCTTGTGCACCCCCAGCCTCCTTGCTGCTGGGGTGGTGTCAGAGCCAGAACAGGCCTCGACTCTGTGTAACCTTAGTAAGGAAAGCATCCTTGAATTACCAAAACAGCACAAATCCAAAAAATAGCCCATACCAGCAACCATGAAGAAAATTATCTCTATCCCAGCCAAAACCAACACAGGTGCTAACATGCAGGAATGCAATTTATACGTTAGCAGGAAGCATGATGGAAATAAGTAATACCAAATAGCTGAAAAAATCTTAATGGCACCCTAAAAGCCTGTAATTCGGCTGCTTTGTTTATATGTGTGCATTTTTGTACGTGCACGGTTTAGTAAGAAACAGTATTGCACATCCAAGGGCTCGAAGTAAACTGAGCAATCTAAACCCAAGCAGCAGTACTTAAGGTTTTCTGTTATAAATAATAAGAAGAATAAAAATAAGGTTTTCTGTTATAAATAATAACAGAATAAAAGAATTTCACATGAACAATATGTGGGATGATGTTGAGCTGAGGAGTTGAAATAGGGTGGTTTTTTTTCCCCACTAGGCTTTATTAAGGTAATGTGCAGTACCTATATATATGTAAATCTCTGTCCTCTGTGACTCTCTTTCCTGGTCCTTCATGTCCATGGTCATTTCTACTCATTCCATGGGGCCATGATGATATGTTTTCTGTTGGTTATGCTGCCTGCTTAGTGTGCCACAGTCATGCATGCTTGTTTTGTATAGCATAATTCCAACAAAAGAGCTTGAGCTTTGGGTCTGAAAAGACACTAGAGGTTAAAAATGCAGTTGTATGAGACCCTTGTGGTAATTAACTAAACCGTGTTTTAAAGCAGAGCTGAGTTCATGTTTCCAACTCTGCAAGCCCAAGTGAGAATGAAGGTGCTGGAGTTGAAGGGATTAGGGCACTGCCATGAGAGGTGAATTTGGCCAGCAGACTACTGTCCAAACTGGTGGATTTCCCTGCTGAGTTGGTGGCCCTGCCAGTGCTCATAGAGCTCCATTTGTTTGACAAAGCTTGATTAGAGCAATCAGAATCTAAAGAGATCAGTTTTGTAATGGGGAGATGCATCTTATATGAGAAGCCTGATGGAGTTGGGTGTAGCACAGTCTTGGAGTGGCCAACAGACACCAGAGAGGAAGGGGAAAAAGCTTTCATCCAGGTTTGCAATGGGTAGGATAAGAGAGAATATGTTTCATCTAAACTGGTTCAGGTTAAATTTGATGGAAGGTAGTTTCTGTGGTTTGTCTGTGGGGCAACTGTGGGATTTCTGTCCCAGGAGGTTTCTGACAGCAGGTTGGACTATCTCTGCTACTCTCGTCAGGCAGAGTTCATCTCTTCCAGAGGAACAAACCAGGTGGTCTGTTCAGATCTCTTGCAGCCTTAAGTCTGAAGCCCTTCTGTCTGAAAACTTGTCCTGACTCTATCTAGGGTAAAATCTGTTTCTGTTTCCCTCTGAAATTTAGGGTGGGTTTTTTTCTTCTTTTTTTGTCACTGTTGTTTGTTTGTGGTTGTTTTGGTTTTTTTTAATTTTGACCTGACTAAAATGAGGTTACTGTCACTCATTCAGCAACCTGCATTTAAGATCCACTCTTGATTCCTGCAACATATTACCTGCACTGTGTATCTGCTTTTAAACTAGAGGCCCCCATGCAAGACAAGAGTTCTTACTGTATAGCCTTAACCATTTTATTCGTGTCCTTTCTCGTATCTCCTTTCCTATCTGAAGTTTAATCTTTTCACTCCATTTGAGACTGCTCCTGTTGTCCTGTCTTTTCAGCTGGCTGCCCTTTGGTTTATCTGCTGTTGACATAAATCAGCATTTATTTGGGAGCAGCATCTGGCGAGGTGTAGGTCTTATTAAATGAGATCTTAAATGCCTTGAGTACTCTAAGGTACTGTAAAATAAATTAATACTTGTGAGATTAAGAATAAAGCAAATCTTTATCTTGGCTAGAACTGTATTATTGGAATAATATATGCTACCACAGGAAAAAATAAACATTGATCCTTCAGTATATCATTTTGCAAATACTGTTGTCAGCATTAGGTTCCTCCACACAGGCTCATTGGGCAAACAATAATCTCCTTTTGGGCTAAAATGTCTTTTTTTTTTTCCCCTCTAGTGTCTAGGAATTACATTGGGGGATAAAAGAGCTTTGAAGAGCTTTATCTTCTAAAACCATTGGTTTTTTTGTTACTTTTGTGTCAATTTCAGAAATATTGGTATCCAGCAGTTAGTAACCATACAATTAAAATGTATTATTGTAGTGCTGTCATGGAAAATCTGAAACTATACAGAATAAAATATTACCATTACTGAATGCATATGCAACAGCCCAAGGTTTATAAAACATGCATTAGGATTTTTCGGCTTATGTTTATGAATTTTTGAAGTATATTTCTTACTGCTTCATGTGCTAAATATATGTATCAGTGGGTTACTTATCACTTAATTGCATAATCCTTTTATAAGACTTCAAATGCACTGGTCCCATTTGACAGCATATATTTTTCCTCAGGTTAATGGCTTTTTTGTTTTTTGTGTTTTGTTTTTTTGATGTTACTAATTCAGGAAAGCCTGCCCTAAAAAAACATGAAAAAAGTGAATGCTAGCTTCAGAAAGGTAAAAACATTCTAGGCGTGTCCAGAAGGAGAACATGTTAAAGGCAAAACTCCTGAAAATAGTGTTAAGATGGAAGCTGCTGTTTTTGTCTTCACGGCAAGCCATTGCCTTGTGTATACACAGTGAATGAAGAAAATGAAAATTAGAGAGCTTATTTGAAGACCCTTCACCTAGCTTGAAACCTGAAAGGAGAGCTCTCTGATTGACTGTTGTTTTACTGCAAAGTCCTGGTATGTGGTTTTCCAACTATTAAGAAACAGTTCAGCAGCTGAACATCTAGGATTGTTAGAACAAACTTTAATCCATTTTTCATGGGAATCGTTCATGATTTTCTGTTTACTTGACCTGATCAGAGAAGCAGGGTGTTTTTCAGTTGCTGAAGGCTAAATGCAGATAGGAAATGGGAAGATGGGACTGAGTTCTTGGCTATTGAAAGAAAATGCCAGTGTTTTATTTGGAAGCTCTTCTTGTCCCAATATATGTTGGTTTGATAGTCTTAATTTATCTGTAGACATGTTCATTTTGAGGGAAAAAGCATATTGAACTATTTGATTTAGTGTGTACAACTAAAACAGACAGTAACAATGAGGTCTGTTGGTTTAATACTGAAAATACTGTATCAAAACAGATTGGAGATTAAGTATGAGCAGTACACGTGGATGCAAATCAAATCATGCTTTGGGGGTCTTTGTTCTAACTCAGCTCCAAAGAAAAGTGGTAGCTCCTCTCACCAGCCTTTAGGCTCTTCAGCATGAGTGATGAAGCACTGTTGAGAAGAATGTGGGTGACACCTGGCTATCAGTCATCTCTGCGATACCACTGTGATATTGTATGCTGTCAGGCCTCTGTGATTGATTGTCTGTACCCCATGGGATGAACAGTGAGTAGAAAAGAATTGCAGAACATTGTTTGGCTGCTGCTTCTTCTGCCAGGACAGAGGATTTAGGGGCGGAAATAAAAACTACACAAATCTTATGAAAAAAATAAAGACTGCCATCCTGAGGGGAGTTGTGAGCATTTAGGGTAGAGAGCAATTATTTCTCCCATGTGTAGTGGGACATAACTGATTCTTAATTCTGTTTCCAGATGATTTACTGAAGGCACATCTGTGATGTAGTAATGATTTATAGTTAGGAGTGAATGGCAACTTGCATGTTAATTTGAACCTCACCTACTCCTGTATGATCTTAGTGGTCTTAGTAAGGAATAATCCATGGGTGAGTTGCCAGGTAGCTGCAGGGAGGAGGCAGGACGAGGCCCTGGGGTTTGTAAGAATGCAAGCTCCCCTGAGAAAACTGGGAGTTGTGGATCAGCATGGTGTGATGGAGGGGGAGATGAAGTTGCCTGCTGAGCTGGGCATCCCTGGGACAGCTCAGAGAAGGGTGGTGATGGCAAGGAAAAGAGGTTGCTGGTGATTTTCTAAAGCCTGGATCTGTCAGATCAGTCTAAAATACCCACACAGTCCTTTATTTGCTTCCTTTTGCTGCTTTCCAAAAAAGAAAGTATTATTAAATACTTGGTTCTTGCCAAAATACTTTGATAAACATTTAGCTTATGTATTCTTACTTATTCCTCTTTGTCGTCATTACTCAAGCAAGTGCCAGGCCACTCCTTTGGTTATATTTAGTTCTTGACTTTACAAAATGAAGAGTTGAAAAAATCAAATTCAAAAAACCATGTCAAAAAAAAGTAGATATATTTAAATTGTTAGAGGACGTCTCCATTACTAAAGCCTGGATCTTACTGATTTCTATGTATATGAACTACCCATATATTGAAGCATTTAGTGTCCTGTAGATCTGTTACTGGTGCTGCAATAAGATAAACCAGAATAATGTAAAAGTGTGTATTTTCTGTGGATAATTGTTCTCCTTGGGATGCTTGCAAAGATCAGAATAACTGACTCTGAACTGGGGGGAGGACTGGACTTTTACGCTGCAGAAATTAGCATTTGTCTTCAGCAAAACTATTTTGGGACAAGTGACCTGATCCTTGTCTTCAGAGATCTTCCTATNGTCCTTCAAACCAGGACACACCCCAATGATTCTTCCCATAATATTGACAGTATTGAATGTGGTACAGAAGATGTAGTTATCAGGAGAAGATGGCACTGGGTATTTCTTGCTATGACATGAGATATCATTATTGTTAATCCATTTTCAGTTTTTTGGGTTTTTTTCCTCCAGCTGTTCAGAAAAACTAACAATTTCTGTCTATGTTGGCTGTCTTTTTCATTGGGACCTCATATTTTGATTTGGAGGGGTGGGAGTGGGACAAGGGCTTGGGGGTTATTTTAGTGTATTCAGCCTGCAGACTCCAGGTACAGCACTGATGTCATTCTCCTGGTTTCCTGCTGGAGCCTGGAGGTCCTTCTTGAAGTTGGTCACCTAAAGCTGAGGGTCATCAAAATAACCTGTGCTGTGTATGACGTCTGCTCAGCGTGGCTTGCTCCTGGCTCAGTCAACAGTAAAGGACGGCAAAAATATGACTTTTGGTCTTCTGTTCAGAAGCCTTGAGGGGTGTTGAGGTTTGTTTTATTTTAGCTTTATTTGCTTCAGAAATTGAAACATACACACTTGAGAGCTTTGTCTAGGGTTCAAACCTCCAAACTGGGGGGCTGTTATGGTTCCTTGCGAGACATAATTTTAAGTGGTTAGAGCTGCAGGGCATGTACTGACTTTTTTAGTTGCTTGCAGTGCAAATGTCAAGTCAGCCCATAAATCGTAGTGATTACAAATTGTTACAATAATGCTAGATTATTCAGTTTGTCACAAATCCTTCTAGACTACACAATTTCAGTCATAACTACAAGTGTAATCCTGTAAGATAAAGTTACTTCATTACACAATCTCCATCTGGTTTACTGTTTGCTTTATTTTGATGACAGATTGAATAACTGAATGTTTCTGTGTCATTAACTTAAGTGGCAACACACATACTTTTAATATCTCTGCCAATTCTGGAGTTAATTTTGCATTCTTAAAATTATTGGTATTGATTAATATAGTAAATGGGCAAAGCCTTGATTTTCACTCTAGTGATGGGAAAATCAACTTTAAAATTATAAAGTTTTAGAAAAGAATTGCTAGTTATGCCCATCACTGTCTTGTCACATGATCAGGAAATAAATGAGTTGTGATCACTGGTACATTAAGTAGGTGACTGAAAGGAGGTTGGTGTTTTCTTGCAAAAGCAGCAGCTGCTGTCACTCTGCAGAATTACAGTGAGGCAGAGGACAGCTGCTGAACAGGAACAAAATGAATAGTTCATTTGGGAGTGGATTTCAGACTAGAACAAGCCTTTTTGTACCATTTCAGATACCCATCTCATTTCTCCTGTGGTACTTGTCTCTTCCTGGCATTGGATGTCCTGATGCTTCCAGTGCAAAGGAAACTCCAGTGGGCTAAGGAGCAAGTTGTGTCTGTCAGCCAGAGCCCAATGACTCAGTGTGTCAGAGTAATTCTGATAAATACCCAGACTGAGATAATCAAAACCCGTCCAGGGATTTGGTTGTTGTCCTACTTATTAATTTTAATGATAATTGAGTATCCGTGCTGGTTACTCAGGCTGTAAGTGCAGCTTCCTGAACCCTGTATATTCAATTTGAAAACGCTGCTTCTTCAGAGTCTGGTATATCTAAGTCAGAGGGGTGGTCTCAGTGTGGACAGACAGTACAGATAGGTAGGAGCTACTGTGTCCTTTGGAGTCACAGACAGGAAGTCTGGCAGAGCCTGTTTCTCAGCTGTGTAAGTGTAGTGACCTGGCAAATGTCTTTAGCCCCCAGGGGATTTGGTTAGGATGCTGCCTGTGTAATATTTGTAAAATGCTTTTGCTGTGAAGGTGTTGAGGAAAAAGCAGGGAATCTTAAGCAGCCCTTGCTCAGTGTTTGCAAAGATATTTTGTTTGATGCCAGTAGCCCAGGTAAACCTTTTGGACTTGTCTGTTCTCTGCCCCTTCTGAGCACAGCACTACTGAGAGGTTTTTTGCTTTCAGGGGTATCTCCTCCAGTGCTCACCTGGGGTGTTTCTCAGCATTGCAGGTTGCAGAGGCTGACCTTGCTGAAGCTAGATATTCAGAAGTCCCTGTGCATCTCTTGAGGTGTTGCAGAGGGTCTTTGTCAAAAGCCAGAACCTGTGTAGAGCTTTTTTGTATGAGGGGAGCTTTCTGCAAATGAATTTCCTGGTGCTTCTGGCCCTGCTGGAATTCTACATAGTGTCCCCATTGATCAAGGGTAAAGCAAGCACCCAAGACCCAAAATGGGGGCTAATGCCATAGGTGTCCTGTGTTTTCTTGAACTGGGAATGACCTAAGTTAGCAAAGTCTTGATTACTGCCTTTAAAAAACAGATTGTCCCCTTTCTTTTTTTCAACCTTTGTTTTGTTTGTTCAAAAATAAAGCAGCAAAGGGAGAAAATACAGTGCAAACAATTTTTTTTTTGCACACAGTGCTGTGACCGAAGATATTACTTGGCAAATTTCCTTCCTTCTTTGCTCTGCAGAGTTTTAAAACTGTGAACTGATTTTTTCCTATATTACAGTAAATACATAAGGAATCAAAATGATATTAAGGAAGAAAGTTGGTCAACACCCTGCTGTTGAAATATGTTGATTGCAAGTCATTGGCATTCTAGACACGCTATTTCTGTTTGTTAGTGAGTTACAGTTTCAGTGCTGGTAGGGTAAAGCAGTAGGTTGGGAAAAAGCACAAGATGATAGTATTTGCTAGTCCTTATTATTTAGAAAGAAGAGCAGATTAATGAGTGTGTGAGCTGAAGATAATGGTGGTGTAGCTTCATAGTATTTAAGGTCACTGGGCCTGTTAACATTATGTAGTTGAATCTCTTGTGGTATGTATGGTGTAAAAACTTGTTCAGGGGTCCTTGCAGCAGGTCTGCAACCTTGATTTGACCCACAGTGCATCTTCTGGAGAGAGATTTCTTTGATTTGCTCATCCTCTCGTGGTAAGTCCATATCCCTTTGTGGTTTGTACCAACACCAATCTGTCCTCATTATAAGACAAATTAATTTTTCTGGCTCAGATTGGTCAAACTTTGGTTCTCAGTCAATGGATCTTTCTATGCCTCTTTGTTAACTTTAGAGGTGCATACTACTCATCTCTCCCTTCTCCTCCCAGCAACCCATTTCAGGCAAACAGAGGCCTCAAGCAAGTTAGCCACCTCCCAGCCTTCTCTAATTTTTAATGGTTTTTTTGTGCTGTAAAGTAGGGCTTTGATCTCTTGAGTAGTTGTGGACTCTTGTGAGATCCTAGCAATTTATCCTGGCTGCAGTGATGCTATTTGAAAAGAAAATGGCTTTCTGAAAGTGATCTTAGTAAATTGTTGCATTATCTCATTTGCTCTGTGAGGCAAATGGATCACAATGAGAAGAAAATCATCCTTGTGATGGAAGCCAGGTAAAAGTTAAGAGGGCATCTTAGTGGCTGCTCAGGTGGTTGCTGAGGCAGGCAGGAGTTGCAGAACAGTGCAAGATCCTCTATGACATGAAAATGTGGGCTAGAGCTGTGCAGAAGATTGTCATCAGGGAACCTGTGGGATAGTTAGGAGGTGAGGGGAGTCCATGGGAGGTGGATTTGCTACTATGTGAGTGCACCATGTACACAGGTTTTGGTAGGAAGACAGGTTCCTGTTGCAGTGGAAGATATAACCTTGGAGCCTCCTAAAGCCTTAGGAAAGGCAGGATTCAGTCCTGGTTCAGCACCAGCTTCTGTGCAAGTAAAGGTGGCATGCCTGCAAAGCCAAATACCTCTCTGCATCCCTGAGCAGAGGAGACAGAACCAAAATCACCTGTGTGCTTGGATGGCCTGTCTGATTGATTCAGTCCACACAAATATGAAAATTCCCCTTTTGTGTCTTTGAGTAATACAGTTCTTTGGGCCTGGTCCAGTGTCACTTGCTCACAAGGCAAGAGAAAGCTATTGAGAGGCAACAAAAGATTTTTGTGTCCCTCCCCTAAATGGCTAATTCCTTTACTTGGTCCAAAATTTCTTTTACTGCTTACTCTTTTAAGTTTCTTTGTGCACAATAATTTATGGATGAGAGCAAACATTATTAGAAAGCTTTATGTGTTGTGCACTGTGGGGGCAATATTTCAGCATCAGAGTACCATTTCTTCAGCAGTCTTGTTTTCAGATGGTATGTGTTTTGCCAAGNTGATTCAGTCCACACAAATATGAAAATTCCCCTTTTGTGTCTTTGAGTAATACAGTTCTTTTGGGCCTGGTCCAGTGTCACTTGCTCACAAGGCAAGAGAAAGCTATTGAGAGGCAACAAAAGATTTTTGTGTCCCTCCCCTAAATGGCTAATTCCTTTACTTGGTCCAAAATTTCTTTTACTGCTTACTCTTTTAAGTTTCTTTGTGCACAATAATTTATGGATGAGAGCAAACATTATTAGAAAGCTTTATGTGTTGTGCACTGTGGGGGCAATATTTCAGCATCAGAGTACCATTTCTTCAGCAGTCTTGTTTTCAGATGGTATGTGTGTGGGATAGTTAGGAGGTGAGGGGAGTCCATGGGAGGTGGATTTGCTACTATGTGAGTGCACCATGTACACAGGTTTTGGTAGGAAGACAGGTTCCTGTTGCAGTGGAAGATAAAACCTTGGAGCCTCCTAAAGCCTTAGGAAAGGCAGGATTCAGTCCTGGTTCAGCACCAGCTTCTGTGCAAGTAAAGGTGGCATGCCTGAAAAGCCAAATACCTCTCAGCATCCCAGGACTCTGCATCCCTGAGCAGAGGAGACAGAACCAAAATCACCTGTGTGCTTGGATGGCCTGTCTGATTGNTGATTCAGTCCACACAAATATGAAAATTCCCCTTTTGTATCTTTGAGTAATACAGTTCTTTTGGGCCTGGTCCAGTGTCACTTGCTCACAAGGCAAGAGAAAGCTATTGAGAGGCAACAAAAGATTTTTGTGTCCCTCCCCTAAATGGCTAATTCCTTTACTTGGTCCAAAATTTCTTTTACTGCTTACTCTTTTAAGTTTCTTTGTGCACAATAATTTATGGATGAGAGCAAACATTATTAGAAAGCTTTATGTGTTGTGCACTGTGGGGGCAATATTTCAGCATCAGAGTACCATTTCTTCAGCAGTCTTGTTTTCAGATGGTATGTGTTTTGCCAAGAAGAATTGTGTCAATTAACCATATAACCTGTAGAAGTGCTGTTTCCTATGCTAATTAGCTCTTCCTCTGAGAACTGTACTTCTAATTAATTTTTCGAAGTGCATTCACTCATTCTTTTCCTTTCAAACTTCAACACTCTGAAATATGCATCCAGGTTTGCTGAAAGGCTCTGAAGCTGTTGAGATGAAAATTGAAAGGGGATTGATTTAATGGTTTAATTGCTAAATAATAATGACACTGTGGTTGTTATTTCATGTTAGTGTGAAATGGCCAATCAGTCTGTTTTGTAGAGTGAGAGCAAGGCCTAGGATAGGGCTGGATAAATAATCATCTGAAGTTTCTGTGCCAAGTGGTGCTTTTCAGGGAACCCTGAAGATTATGTAAAACTTTTTTTACCAGAAATTCGGGCTCCAGACAAGAATTATCTTGCCTAGCGGTAAAATGCTGTTACTGGAATTTGACTGAGTTCTGTCCATAATCTGAACAAAATTGAGAGGTTTCATTCAATGATGACACTACTGTGAGAATGTCTCTTCGATAAGAAAGTCCAAGGGAGGCCCTTGCTTGTGCCTGAAACTTCTTTGGATCCCCCTTAAAAGTTCTGAGTGATGGTTTGACTCCTGTGGCAAGTTCTCACTCTGGTTGATTATGCCCTGCTCCCCGCAATAACAAAGTTATCTTTCCTGCTCTTGTTAAGCGTTCAGTTTAAATTCCGGGATCTTTTGTTGGTTAGGCAAAAAGCAAGCAAATGACAGAATTTTTTTTTCTCTGTTTGTGTTGCAGTATTACCATCAGGTTAAGCCATGTTTTACCTCTTGGTTAAGAAAACAATGAGAGTTTTTCAGTTTCTTCTGAAAACTTCAGCAGCTTTCCTAGATAATCTGCATTATCACAGCAGATTGCCAAAGCAGCATTTATTTTTGCATTGGAGACATCTCAGCTGACTATTTAGCATGTGATTGTATTTGCTTTCCTAGCCATGGCATGTTGATGTTCAAGTGGTTCTTCAGTGGTTGTCAGGTGCCAGGAGAGAGTTGTGGAGGTTGCAGGTATGAAATGTATCCTTTGTGAAATGGTTAGGATACAGGACATCCATCACAAACAATTGACCACAGCTGTGTTTCTTCAATTCCAGAATGAAGGAAACATTGAGGTCGGGGTTGCATCTTTGTCCAGCAGATTTACACCCGTGTAATTCTGGTGCCTTATTTCAATAGTAATATAAACCTGACGTAATGGGAATTAAATCCCATAGAATAAAAAGTAACTGAAAGTTTCATTATGTTGTGGAATAAGCATACCAAGCATCCAAATGTATAATTTATTACTTATAGTGGGGTAAGTACTTAACAACAGTTATAATAAACCCTTTCTGTTAATTCTTTTTTAGATCTTAGTATACTGATTCAGACCTTAACTGAAAGCGAATATACAATCAATGTCAGGCTTTTTATGCAGGTTTAATAATGTAGGCCTGCCAAGGTTCTTTAATTAAATAATTATTCTTTGTTCAATCAGAATAGATTGTTTCACTGTAGGGATTGCAGGCAAGTACATGGGAAATCCACCCTGAATTTATCATGTTTTATCTGCTTACTGTAATCCTGAGTGATATTCTTTGTCACGCAAAGCAATGAGACCAACCCAAAAACCAGGGAAAAAAGTTGCAATCAGATATTAAAAATGTAATACCTAATTCTGAGGTGATCAAAGAA
Source organism: Chaetops frenatus (assembly GCA_013400775.1). Lineage (NCBI taxonomy): Eukaryota > Metazoa > Chordata > Aves > Passeriformes > Picathartidae > Chaetops > Chaetops frenatus. The sequence goes on along the minus strand of VZTR01029186.1, from coordinate 25,505 downwards.
AAGCATGCTAAGGTACAGTTTGGCAGTGCTGTGAACGAAGTTAGAGCTGTGTGACAACTGGGAAAAGTGGGTTTTGTGGATGGTTCAGATTCAACAGAACTGTCAACAAACCAAAAGTAAGCTAAGGTGCTCAGCATGTAGGCAAGAAGGAAATCTGGTTTTGGATTTTTTACTGGTAGCTCCCTGTATTCAAGAGGTGGCAAATGGAGCTGTTAAGGGGAGGTGCAGTAAATTTCATGTTGTGTGTGCCTGCTGTGCACACCAGTTCCTGTAGGAGGGTCTACCCAGGCAGAGCAGCCTTCTCATTTCTTCTGAGAGTATTGGAAATGCAGAAAATCTGTTTGGCATGGGGGCTGCTGCTTGTAGCATCGAACAAGGCTGGCTTCAGATGGCCCCTGCTGCCACGGCATGTCATTAATGCAGCTCACAGCAGCTGGACTGAGAGGACTTCAGTGTTTATTAGGGGAATATAATCATTTAAGCCTGAATAAGCTTCAAAGCTCTAATGTGGCTGTTTGGCCAACAGAAATGAGATGTAAATTAGTGCTGAATAGCCACTGATTACAGAAAGATGATTAATGTGAGGTTTAAAATTGATTTATGGGTGCAGTTGTCAAGGCCTAAGCCATGAATGTAATATTATCTCTATGAAAAGCTTTGGGTAGATTAGAGACCAGGGAGCAGTGGCAAAATAATGCATTTTCTGGAGGGTCTGATACGGTGCAGGGGCCGTCTGTAATCTAGTCAAATTTGGTATATGCCTGAGAGGTTAGGCTTTGCCAGGGCAGCAGGTGGATAATTCTATCACTTTGCCTGAAATGTTAGAAAACCAAGAAGTTTGATCTGTTTTATTCTCATTAAATGCACTTCTAGAGCAAGTATTTTTTCTCTTTTACTGGAAACTCTTAAATATGTACTCACTTGCAAGAAATTATATAAACTCAATGATAAAGATTAAGAATTTAGTTTTTGCCAGTTTTTGCTCTTCTGTGTATTAAAAATAAACCAAATGCTTTGTGTTACTTCAGTTGTAGTAAACGGTTAGAATTCTCACACAGATTTTTATTTATTTAAATATTAGGACAACATTAAAGTAACAAGGAAAACTTCGTTTCTTCCTGCTTTTTGGAGTTGTTCTGTGAACCTCTTGGTATCATCAGATGATGAGTAATGTGAATTCTCAAGAGCTTTGAAAATCCAAGCATTTTGTTACAAACCTAAAATATATGTCCTGCTCCGAGTCCTTCTGAAAATCTGGCTCTGTCAACCTTCCAATGTTAAACCATGTGGTGTCAATACTGTTTGTTCTGGCCTTTGTTAAATTGCTCTGCAATGAGTGTAACATTAAGCAGTGAAAAATGATTTAATGGTATTGTGTCTCTTCATTGCTTCTTTCACGCTCCTCTCAATTGTCTTTCCCTCAGTTGCTGGACTGTGATTTGAAATGGATGTTTTAATTCAGATGTACAGAGACTTTCAAACCTTTAAAAAAGAAACCTGTGGGAGGGGAGGCAGGGATTCCAAATAATGCATTCCTTTGTTCTGGGAAGGAGGGTCTGCGCAGTCCCTGATTAGGCATGCTGGAGAGGGACTGGTGCTCCTTTTCATTTCAGTTCTGCGAGCCTCCAGCTGGGTGCTCATTCCAGTTGGATTCTGGTGCTGACATCTTTCATTGATCATGAAAATTATCAAAGTCTGAGCTAACACTTCAGTCCCATTTTCCTTTTTTTTTTTTCCCCCATGTATCTTGGTGTGCAGACTGAAAAGTCTAGGTGACTTTGTCCTGACGTTTTTCCATTTTTCAACAGCTTGAATTGTGCAGGTTTCTGAACAGATAATACATTTCATTATAAGCATGTACTGAAAATAATTTCTAAAGTTTTAATTGTTTTTTCTTAGCCATTTGCTTGGGTGGTACTTTGTGTAGCAAATTGCTGCTTGTGTTTTGAGATGCTATCACAGCTTCCCGGAAATCTGCATTGTTTCTCATCTAGTTAGTGGTGCAGAGCAATCCAGGAGTTGTCAATGCTTTTGCCTTGTATTACTGAGAAGTCTCCTGCACAGCCTGCTGCAGAAATGGAAGGTGTGGCAGCAAACTTTACATGCATGCTACAAATAAAAAAAATATTGAAAAGTCGTTCAAGCAGTAAATTCAAATGTGTACAGAGCAGGAGCTGATGATTGTGAAGTTCTCCATGTAACTTTAAGTGACTGATAATGTCTTTGCATGTGGCTCTTCTCAGAGGAGCAGTCGTGCTTTGTCTCATAGCTTCAGTTTGGGGCTCTCCTGTTTGGTGTTTTCCCCCAGCTCTGTGCAGTGTGACTGTGTGAGAACCTTTCTTGGCATTACCTCATGAAGGAGGAGGATTTCTAGCAGTCCTGATTGCACACAGGATAATGAAAGGTTGACCTGGGTGGAATTAAAAATATCCAAAACGCTGTAAGATACCAAAGTATCCACCCAGATACTTAAGCTATCAGTTCTAAAAATTGTATTTTTTTTTTAAGCTGGTGTCTGCTGGCGACATGTTCTGAGTATTGGAATGTGCAGTTGGCAGCAGTGGAGTTAGGATGGAG
>VZTR01029184.1:55001-68764 GCA_013400775.1 Chaetops frenatus | reverse complement strand
TCCTTCAAACCAGGACACATAGCCTGGCTTTTAAACTGCCTTTTCACTGCTGAGTTCAGAATTATACAACAGGAAATTTCAACTGCATGTTTACACAAAAAAAGTGGAAAGCATGGGAGAGCCAAAAAGAGTTTTGTGTCTTTTTGTGGTGTGCTCAAAGACACAAGTGGAGAAGAAAGCCAAAATAGATATGCTATCTAAATATTGCTAAATATTTACTTAATGCAATCATCATTTATTGAGGAAGAACAAGAGTCCAAATATTTATGACAGATGATAGCATAAGTTACTATAGATGGGGTTTAACACTAATTTGGGGGAAGAAGACTGCTATGACAGATAAAGATCAGTTTACATTATTCAAACTGATTATGCCCTTAATTTTCCACAAAAAAAGCAGTTCAAAATCCACCACAGAATTAAATGTCTCTTCCTCTGAGTTAGACCTTCCCTCTAGTCCTTCTTCTGCCTGTTTCATTTATGGATGCAATGCCTGGTGGTCCACCATTCAACACATGTCATTCTGACACACATGACAAAAGACAGGGTAATACATTCTTTCCTCTTCTCTACCGTTAGAGGCATGCCAAAAGGGCAAAAAGAATTACTTTGTTCAGTTTTATCCCCATCTATAAGCCTGAAATCGTTCTGCAAGTAGGAACTGTAATGGGAGAAGATACCTCTCATCTCTGGGCACCTGATGGGCTCCGGTCAGAAATCCATGCAGAATTAAACCACCATCCTCTGAAAGGAGTTGAATGATCCCTGAGGTTTTGAAATTATATTTTTTCCATCTATGGAGGTCTTGACTGGGAAGGGAAAATTAGAGTAGGTGGGTTGCTCGCAACATAAGGATACCATACATACATACAACATAGAAAAACTTTGGGCAATGAAGGAAAGCTACCAGCATCTGCTCAGAGTGGCTGCAGGAATTAGTGAACGTGAAAATTAGTGGATGCCTAGAAAACACCCCTTTTGTCCCATCTAATGGATCTAATTTATATGAAGTGTATTCAAAATATCACTTAAGGTTATTACCACATCTCTGAAATAATTTCATTCAACTGACTAACTGAAACAATTTATGTACCTTTTATTAATGCATAAACATGATTAACTTGCACTTTACCCATCTGAAATATTAAATGCTAGAAGAAGCAGAAAACCAGAAAATTACTGGACATTTCCTGCTTGTTGCTGAGTGAGACAGGCAGGTAGAATGAACCATAACCAACCTGTGACCCTTCCCTTCAATACTAATGCCACTAATGAAATCCGATGTCAATCAGGAATCCCCATCAAAACAGCATGATCACTTGTCATCAGTCCCTTAGAACAACATAACAATCTGAAAATTGAATAAGAAAGAAGTGTTTTGTTAAAGATTTTCTTGGCAAAGTTACAGCCTTTGTATTCAGCTTATACAAGTAATGCTGTATCTGCTTTTGGTTGACTACAGTTGGATTAAATTTAGATCTAACATGAGGTAGATACTGCTATACAGTCAACTCCAGCTGAGATTCCATGCAGCGTTGTTACAAATACATTTTTTTTTTTCAAGGATGCAGTGTGAAAGCAATTTTTTAATGCTCTAATACAACCGAAACTTCTCTTTCCCTTCCCAATAATATTTTCCAATATTCACTGTGGCAACATGAATTACATGAAACCTCTCTGGGCCAGGAAAGTGTGTTTGAAGAATAAGCAGTACAAACTCAAGAATTCTGCTTCAGATCATTAAAAGAAACAAAAAGATGCTTCTTTCTGAACGGCTTAACTAGGAAAAGTAAGACAAATGACATGAGAGGAGAGAGAGAAAAATTTTAAAGTAAAATAGAGTATTTCAAATAATCTGAAGACAAATAAGATAGAGTAAATTGAAGTTTATACTAGCATTAAAGGGGCCATGATAAGGGTAAAAGCAGGTCTGCACTGTCCCATCTGGAGGGATTGTGTTTACACTGTTTCCACTTTGGTAGGCTTTTAACTGGCTCCTTGTTTGACTCCATTTAATTGCTTTATGATTTACTGTTGCTTCAATTCTTGCATGGTTTTCATTACATGATATACTTATACCTGTAAGAAAACTGTTTATCAGCAGATCACGTGGATTTGTTAGCTGGCTACGTAAGTTCTTTTTTCATATAATAAATATACGTAAATTATGTATGCTGCTTTGTTGCTGTAGAACTGTTCAGACAGGACACACTGAGATCCTTCCGAGTTGCTCGAAAGAGCACACCCTGTGGTGAACTGAGAGGGGAGCACAGCAGACACAAAGACTCCGTTCCCACACTGAGCTAGGGCCACCCCTCATGCAAGCAGGGTGTAAGCAGACAAGGTATCCCAGTGATACCCCTATTAGTGGGGTAGGTATGGCAGCCACTTCAAGGCACCAGAGAATCAGTGCAGTCCTCCCTCAACCACTCTATATTGACAAGAAGAGACCAGAGAACAGCAGGTGTCTAACCCTGTTTGTACAGCAAGAGATGTGAGGGGAGCGTTTCTCCTGCCCAATGACAGCATGGCTGAGATCCTCTTGCAGCACACATCCTCTGAATTCTGTCCAAGCATTGCAGCATTGTCTTTGCAGCACAGATTTTGCTTTAAAAGTCATCTTCTGGCACTCAATTTGCAGAATAGCTGGCTGTTTGGCACCCTCTGCACCAGATGTTATCTTGTAAACTCAATGAACAGATGCCTATTCCATTCTCACAATAAAAGATAATCAGAGTTACCACTTAATTCTGTAATTTGAAGTTAACGATATTTAAGATTTATAAATACGCAAGAGAAGTGTGTTAAGTCTGTAAATGCACTAAAAAAACAGGCACATAGCCCAGGAATGAAACAAATATTTCATAAATATGCCTAACAATAAGGATTTAATTTATTAGCAGTTTTGGCAGAACAACTGCAAAGAAGATTGCAGTTGTGAAGCACGTTTGTCATTTGACAACGGGGAGACTGTTACTCAATATAATAACAATACTGAGTTTATTTTCTTTTAACTATTAAAAAAAAAAACCCTGCCTGAAAAATTCTCCAGACCAGATAGTTTGCTTCTAATCTCAAGGTAGATTTCACACCATACTTAAGAGACGAGACACCAAGGAGCACTCTATCACAGATCCTGTTATATTCATGAGGCCAGTTATGGCTTCACAGTAATCAGAAGTTTCATGGAAGGAGCTCTCAGACCCTGTTTCATAGACGGATGACTAGGGCACTTCATATGCTTTTTCTTGACTCCTCCACCACGGCTACTTCAATTCCAACTGTGATAGATGGGAAAAACTAGACATCAAAACAGCAGAAGGTTAAATTAATCATAAATCATTGCACTCTGTCAATTTATGCATTTATCCTACTCTGCGCATACAAAGCTGAATGAAGTGCCTGGAGGTTTTTGGTTGAGCAAACTGAAGTAATGAAAACAATTTCCTAAATATAATACAAGTACCTGTCAAGAGGTCATAAATAAAAGTCCAGCAAGCTGAGTTTCCATCTCAAAAGGAGCAGAAAATTGGTTCCTTCAGACCCACTACCAAATGTGCCAAAAAGTGAAATTTTGCCTATTGAAACAGAAAGACAGAGCACTGCAAAATGTGATAATCCTGCAAGTTAAAAAGGTTTTATATCATAACCACTGCTGTGACCACAAGGTTAACGAGACAATTTCTGTAAACCACACCAGCTTGTTCATCATCCCTCAACAACATATTCATTCAAGACCAGTCCCTGGTTTTGTTTCCCATGAAATCAGATGTTGAAGATCAGTTATCAAGTATGCCAATTTTAAAGAATTTACCATTCCCTCAGACTCATGTCCCTCCCTTACTTTTGGCAGCTTCTCTTTCATTGAAAAATACTAATATGAAGGACACAGTGCAATATTCATCCTGAGTATTAAAGTTCAGAGAACAACTACAGGAAACAGCCAAGATTTTTTTAAATTATTTTTTAATTCGTTCATAAGAAAAACTCAAAGTATCAGGCACAGTAGTAGAAAACAGCTGGTAAGAGATGGTACATATAAGAAGATGGTACATACTGTAAGAAGATATAGAGGAAAAATGTATCCCTACTCAATGATATTGGTCTAACACCTTGAACCCAAATTGGATAATATTTGCCATTTTTTACACTCACATAGATGACGCTAATTTGCTCTGGAAAGTAAAGATAAGGGCAAGTGGTGAAGTACTGCACTAAGACTTGAAGCCATGTTAAAAATCGGAAGAACCAGGAGCAGATGTGTACAGTGAAATAGTTGCTGATGAAGACCACAGATGATCCACTTTTCATAATTTTTAAATTTGTTTGTTTGCTTGTTTTCTGTATTAAATTTTTACTCATTCCAGTCTACTTCCATGGGTTCAATGTCTGAGAATAGGACACCCAAACTGAACTTCAGGAGCTTATCTTTTGGTTTAATTACATCTGAAAGGAATCAAAGTAATCTTCTGTGTGTACAAATGCATGGTAAGTAGAGACAACTGGGAGATTTGCTCCAAGAGCACCCTCTTGTTCCTACACCACCTATACCGGTGCATTCTTTCTAGCTCAGAACACAAGCAATTAAATAGCAAGTGAAATTGAAAACACATGATTTAGGAGTGCTGGACATATGGAAAAAGCCAACAACCATGACTTTGTACAGAGGGTGATGAAGTCTGCAGTAGGTTATTATCAGGCACAAATGAGATTTCAGAGTCACAACAGCGAGTCCTTCACACAGCTCAGCTCAGGGCTCATGAAAGCAAATGTGCTGGGTTGCACTAGGATAGAGTTAGTTTTCTTCATTGTAGCTGGTATGGGGCTGTGTTTTGCATTCGTGACCGAAACAGTGTTGATTGCACAGGGGTGTGTTTGTTACAGCTGAGCAGTGCTGACACTGAGTCAGGGCCCTTTCTGCCTCTCACCCCACCCCACCAGAGAGAGGGCTGGGAGTGCACAAGGAGCTGGGAGGGGACACAGCCTGGACAGCTGACCACAGGGATATTCCAGATCATACAGCATCATGTTCAGCATATAAAGTTGGGGGAAGAAGGAGGAAGGCGTTCAGAGTAACGGTGTTTGTTTTCCCAAGTCACTTTATGTGTGACTGAGCCCTGCTTTCCTGGAGATGACTGAACACCTGCCTGCCCATGGGAAGTGATGAATGAAATCCTTGTTCTGCTTTGTTTTTGTGTGTGGCTTTGGCTTTACCTGTTAAAGTCAACCCATGAGGTTTCCCACTTCACTCTTTCAATTCTCTTTCCCATCCCACCAGGGGAGAGCGAGTGAGCAGCTGTGTAGTGCCTAGATGCCGTCTGGTGTTAAACCAGAACAATAAATAAAATTACTAGGAAAGGAAGAGAAAACTAACAGAAATATCATTCTCTCATTGAAAAAGTTTCAGCTTTATTTCCTGGTTTCTCTACCTGAAAAAGATGTGGAAAAATTTAATAGACCAATAGGAGGGTGGCAAGTGCACTCAATGGCATGGAGCAGTTTCCAGGTGAAAATAATTACACAGAGTTATTTTCAGCCTGGGAAAGCAATGACTAAGGACGGGATGTGAGAGACATTCACAGAATCATAACATGAATGAAGAGAGTGGAAAGGAATCTGTTCATCCTATCTGAAGATACAGAGAAGAACAGGGTCATATCACATGAAACTAGCATGCTACAGAACCAGCAAAAAGATGTGGTTCTTCATAAAGCACATCATTAAGCTGTGTGCAAGTCCTTGCCATGGGAACCTGTAAATGCTAGAAGTTTATGTGCTCTGAAAAGCTGACTGGACCAATTCATAGGAATGATAACCTGTCAAGGGCTATCACCTCTGGCTCAGGTAGTCTTTCAGCAATGAAGTGAAGCAGTACAATGCTTCTACCCACCTGTTCTCTTGTACTCTATCCTAGGCTTTAATTTCAGAGCTGAAGACTGAGTATTCAGTTAGACCGATTTTTGACCTGACCCAGTGTGGCTGTTCCTGCATTAGCCTTTCAGTCACTAGCCAATGGAATAATCTAATAAATCAAAAATCAGAAGTTGATTCTGAACTGAAAAAAAAAAAAAGCTGACTCAACAAATTTGATTTCTTTTTATTTCCTCTGGAACACGATATTGGAGACTTGGATTTATAACCCAAATTTGTGCTGGGAAAAGAGCTTACATGTCACAGTCCTACACAAAGATGATGGAAAACTGTAAATGTAACAGAAAGTCTAAAGTTGACTTCCAGCATTCAGAATTATTATTTCTCAATGTATTTATTCCTGCCCAATGAAATTTCCTAGCAAATGATCATGCTTTTAGCATGCTGAAACCAATTTCATTAAAATTTCTAATACATGGTGGAATAAGAAATATGTCAGCAAAGCGTGCCAGTTATTAATGACAAACTATAAATTATGGTAGGCTGAACACACCCAGCAGGCTTCAGGATTTGATTGTAGTGTTTTGAGTCTGTCTTACAGAATTGCTCATTTTGCAGTTTGGACAATATTTATTATACTTCAGAAGGCACAACTAAATACTTTTACTAAAGCAAACATTTAATTGTATTTACTCCATTTCCTTCCTTCCTTTCTTCTTTCTTTCTTTCCCTCCCTCTTTGGGGTGCTTCCCTTTTCCTTTCTCCTATCAAAGGTGTATTTGGAAACAGGTTTTTCCCCCACCTCTTGAAAACCTCACAATTATACAGTTTTGCAGTGTAGTCATTTACAGCTTAAAAAATATGACAAATGGATGAGTTATAAAATGAATTGGTCCCTACATTTAGTGAAATGTGATTTTTTTATTTATAATGGAACCCAAAACACTGCATATGGTTGGGTGTCACTAATGCTAGAAACTATCTGTTTTTTTCTTAAAATACAGGAAACAGTTGAAATAAGATCTGTATTTGCCACAATTGGACTTCCCTGGTTTTGAGGGGGAATCAGGTATGTCCTGATTACCTGTGACCATGATTACTTTATTCAACAAGCCCCATACACAAACCAGCTACACACAATTTAAAATTGATGACTGCATCTTGATGAAAGTTGTTATTTCATGTAAACTGGCAACTCCTGGGAATTTTTTCCCACCCTCTTTAACCATTAACACTAACTAAAACCCTACTTTCATAGAGCTGTTACAAACAAGCAGTTAATAAGGCAGCTGTCTATGGCTTCAGTCACTCTATGGAAACTAAGATATCATTTTGAAAGTGATGACATAATTCACAAGGAAACGGTGATTAATCCATCACACAAACTAGGACACTTCAGACTATGAGTAAAAATGCACATTATTCATTTGATCCAATTACTGTTCCAGGTATCATTCTACAGCAGAGACTTCAGATTTTTAATTTTTTTTTTTTTTTTTCAATCTTGAATTTAATCTTTGTAGGAAGAAAAAAAAGAGGAAAAGATGGGGAAAGAAAACCAAATCAGAGGTGAAGATAGACTTTGGTCGTGGATTACTACTGAACTATGAAATGCTCCTGTGGCAGAGGTTTCTGGCCCCAAAGGTGCCTTGTGCCACAGTGAAGCCCCTTCCTTACTCCCTGAGGCATTCCTCGGGCAGAGCCTCTGCAGGAGAGAGCACTTGCCTTGCTTATTGTATCCTGCATATGAAAATTGCTATTATTTTATCTTCAGCATCTCTCCTACAGCTGACTCAGTGGAAAGAAATGGTTTGGGTCCAAACAATGCTTACAGTGTCACTGGATCAGTGACTTAATTGCTTTCCACCTCAAGGCAAGAGCTGAGGTCTGTGGGTGCAAGGATCTTGCTTCTCACTGGCCAAGAAGCAGCCAGCCACTCCAAGCCCAGAGGGCATGAAATCTTCAAATGGTGGTAAATTAAGCACAGGTTAGTTTGGGAGCTGTAATCAAATGCAAGTAGGTTGCAATTGAGAGTTTAGATATCTGGGCTGACAAAGCCTCAGGAACATGCAGTGCTATACATACAGCACATATATAGATGCAGATAAGATGAGAGCTCCATGTTAAGCACTTAGAGATTATTTTTAACCCCCACATTATAGGATGGGTGTGCCTTATACAGGAGTGTTGCTCTTCATTGCCAGGACTTCCTGAACTCTGCAGACAGACTTCCATGCTAAACTTTGGTACACCCCAAAGTATGCCAACAAACTGGAAACCCACTGTTACTCAGGCTCCCTTAGTCATCTAGGCTCCTCTGCCAGGGTTATACTTTTCTATGAGACATTAAAAAGAGGCTCCTGAGAAAAAGTAAACTAAGGGTCTGAACTGACGACCGTACCAGTCTGGAACAATAAATCCTGTACTTACTTCAAGCCTGGAAATGGTATCTCAGGCACAATCAAGAGTAAAGTATTAAAATTGAAAGAACTCTTTCAACATAGACGTTGCACCAGCTTATACTAAGCATCCAGCTGCAGGGGTTCATTGTTAGCACATATGCATTCTTACACATACTAGCTTTTTAAATTTCACAAAAAATGGATTTGGAGCTTTGTTCACATCAAAAGAATTATAACAAAGAAACAGGAGACTGAATTTATGATTAAGAGAAGCAGACACATTCATTTTCTTTTCCGAAGGGAAGCACCATAGGAAAACCAGACTATGGCTGCTGAAGGCATTCAATGATGAAGAGTTTAGATTAGCATGCAAACAATAAAATGTTTGACTACATAAAAGATAACCTGAGTACCAGGACTATATTTTATGCAAAAACTAGTTATAAAACTGCTGCATAAACGATCCCCATAGGGATAATTTAGGGAAAAATAATCTGAGATATTTACGTACCTGACAAACACTCCAGACTCTGGGAGATTTTTCTGCTGTTTATGTGCCAATCGCCCCAGCCTACAATGCTTGGCTGTGATATCCAAAGTCAGGCTGACCATAGCTGCCAGCCTGGATGCTGGGAGCAGCCTGGCTATGTGAGAAGGGCTAATCAGGCCAGGTGGAATATCAGGCTACAGCAGCCTCCCAGCACTGTGGCTGGCGTGTTCACAGGGCTCAGGTGTTACTGCACAGAGACACACATCCTAGTGTGATAAAGCTAACAGGACAGCTGGGCTTCAGACCACCTACATTAACATTTCATCTGAGCAATGGTCACTAAGCCTGTTGCAAAATGGTTGGAGCCCAAAGGATGCATCCTTCTCACCTTCACTTATTGTGCCCTGCACCTCTCTAAAAATATTGCTCCCACCTTATCAGCCTCCCCACTTTTGCACATCTCCCCGGTGAAGTACCATGTCCTACCTTGCTCCTGCATCCTTGGTCCAGAGCTCCTGCCAGCACAGTGGAATACACAGAAGAGCTGGAAGTTGCTTCTTCGTACTAGAAGCATCACGTACGAGAGCACTGTGCATTGATCCTGTGCCTATTTATTCCACTTTCTTACCTTGTACTGCTGGCAATACACTTCTCTTGCATTTTGGGCAGCAGCACTAACACGGAATTATCAGCAGGAGAGACACACTGTAAGAGCTTATGAGCCACATGTATTTTGCAAGCTGGAGTTTGGCCATCATCATCACAAAATGCAAATACACCAGGTGCAGAAAAAGTCTGCAAAAATCAGTTTGGAGAGAACTTTTTTTCTTCAAGGGAGATTAGGGTAGCTTAGATTGTTTGGTCTAGCAAATGAAGTGAAACAGCTAAGGGGAAAGGTAAGGGAGGATGTGTTTGCTCTCTATTAAATATTAATTAATACTATATTAATTATTAATAAAGAACTATTCGAGATAAAAGGTAATGGTGTCACAAAACAAATGGATAAAGGTTGTTCATGAATATATTTAGGCTAGGGATGCAAATAAAGTTCCTAGGCATTAATTGGGTTTGGAATCAGTCTTCCAACAGGAAAAGCAGAAGGAAAAGACCTCAAATGCTTCTAAAATGATGCCTCTGTCAAGAGACTGTATGTTCCTGAACTCCATGTGCCGAGGGAGGGTTCAAGCCCTCTAGCCCAAATCTGTTCTTTCATCTCACTTCTGAAAGAAGATGCTAAGACCTAGTTTTCAATGTCCTTTCCTAAATCTCGGGCAAAGAGAAAGTCAGCATTTTCTAAATACAGGGAGAAAAGCCCCATATCAGAGGGTTTTGATAACTCCTGTTTGTATTTTACATGATGAAATCCACTTACACTGCAAGGTGGAATGAAACCTCCATGTGGTCATCTGCCCTGCTGCCAGATGTTTATGGCACTTCACAGCTACCACCCCGGCCTGTCTTTAAATTAGAAGACACTAAAGTTCATCTTCAGTATCTGTAACTACACAAATCTCCTAAGATCAAATACATGGATCAAATACATGTTTACCAGAAGCGTAAAACGAGACATGTGATTACAGTGGCAGAGGGGGATGCTCCAAATGAAGTTTTCAAGACAACATTGTTTAAATCTCAACTGTAGTACTACACTGACAAGCTTGCCTATTGAAAGATATAGGTCAGTGTTCTCTCATAAACAACTGATCTCTTTAATACAGAGGTGGCATTGGATATTTACACAAAACATATCCATTACAAAAAGTTGTTTCCTGATATGAGTCATCTAGCAAGGAGTAAGGCTTTATTGTGAATGGTGGGTCATATGCGCTGGGGAATATCATCACATCAAAATAGAAGCTTTTACTTCAGTGCTTTGTTGGCATAGCATTTAAATTCTGTGTGAAAAGCAAAAGAGAGAGTAGAGAAGTCAAAGACATTTGAAATAGAAGGGGAAGTACACCAGAATGATAAAAAAAAAAAAAAAAAAAANAAAAAAAAAAAAAAAAAAAAAGATCAATAAGAAAAATCAAGCTTTCATCAATAATTATAAAGAAAAGTTTAAAGAAAATAAAGGTGGGTATAGACACATGGGAAATGGTCTGTGGTAGTTTTGGGAATGGAAGGGAACTTTAAAGACTGAATCTTGGACTTAATCCCATTTAGAAAAAATATTTCTGTCTAATACCCGTTTCATAAACCTCTTAGAAGCTTTAGTACAGTTCCTAGTGAGAAATCCACAGAATGAGCCAATATGTGCCATTTATGTAACAGCATTTTCAAAAGGTTCCTATAGTCAGAGAGAGCCTTGCAATCATGGCTACTCCGTGCCCAGCAAGTGGTTCTTTCAAGCAGGGTGGAGGTGCACCATTTCACAGTCAAGAATAAATTGCTCACATCCTTGTGCCCCTTTTGTTGCATTTGCTTTCTGCTTCAGCAAGTGACTACAGGTTATACATAAAACTTAAATGTAATAAAGAAACAAATCCCAGGTTACCCACATAAATCCCTTGGTCTTCCATCACTGATTTAAATTCGATGACTTGCTATGTCTTAAACCCCACTTTCAAGGCACTCAAGCAGCATTTCAAGCATTTCAAGGCATTTCAACTGTTTTTTCTCCCACCAGAATAGGTTCTTCCATATTTTCTTTGTTCTATAGGCATGAAAAATAGTTGTAGAGGGTCACCAACCAGGATTAGCATGATATTAGTCTTGTCTGTGGAAGCAGAACTGTCAGTCTCTCCATCTCCTGGCACTGTGCCTCATGACTAGCAACAGTTGTGACTGGAAGTTTTATGGGACAACCAATGAACACAAGAAGACAAGAAAAACAAACTGGGAAAAAAAAAAACCAAAAAAAGAAAAAAAAAAAAAAAAAAAAAAAAAAAAAAAAAAAAAAACAAAAAAAAAAAAAAAAAAACACANAAAAAAAAAACAAAAAAAAAAACACCAGAAAACCAAACCCCACAGTGCTAGAAAATGCACAAACTACTCAATTTTCACCATTTTCAGGAGGTTTTGTTTGCTTGTTTGTTTACACTTATTATGTGTATAGGTCCTTATAGGAGTATTACCTACTATAAATAAGGAAAAACTAACCCCTGCTTCTAAATGAGCATTTCTGTACTGGGATTTCTGACAAAAAAAATATGATGGGTATACAAAATGAATACAGAAAATTGCTGAACTCTGCTTACAAACTCATTCTCTACCGAAATCACAGATGTGTACTAAGATGGGCAGATTCAGCAGGCAGGATAGAAATCCAGAGATCTGTAGTCTCTCCATATATCCTATGAATTATACTTACATAAGACTGTCTAGTGAAGCGTATTAGAATAAATGCCTTAACCCTATCAATACGTGCCTCTGTTGAAGTCTGATTTCTGCCTACACAGAACAGGAGTTTTTTTTCCTTCTGAAGAAAAGTGGTGTGGTGGCAGCCACTACCAGGGAGTGTGCAACTGGTGCTAGAACCATCGGTTGATTTTGTTTGTTCATTTTAATTATCATCCTTCAGGTGCCTGATGGTGATTTACTGTCAAAGTACTCAGAAATTAATAAAACGATCATGTCATACCCTCACTAACATCTCTACCATCACTGGGAATGAACTGAGAAATGAAAGAGAAAAGGGGAAAAGAAAGCTAAAGGGAGCATACCCTGATTTTCTGAGGAGTTGAGCACCTTGCAACGCCGTGTGTGACAGACCAGGAGCAGAGGCAGCACACCAGATCAGCATCTACTCAAAACTGAAAAGAACAATTTAGTTACCTGCCAGGTATTTCTGACAGCCTACGGAAGGAAAATTCCTCTCTGTTATTGACAAACCGTAGGATAAACTGCAATACTGTATCCAGAATAGTTTCCAGTCAGGAATGCATGTAATTGCAAACCGGCTACTGTTTGTTTTTAAATGACTAAAATACCAAAGTAATCTCAGGAACTCCTCTAGAAAATGGGATTTATAATGAAAAATATTTGCTGAAAAAGCAAAAGTGAGAGTACAGTTTGCCTTCCCATTTGTCTTTTATGGTGCTTGACAAATTGACACACAATTGTTAATTATGGGCACTGACTGCCACATGATTATGAATAAAATATTCCAGCTGATCGGAGCATAAGTCTAATAGCATTTCCAAGAAATTAAGTAGCATTCTTACAGATACTGAAGCCTACAAATTTCAAATCATGACATAATTAAATTTCTCAAGCAGATATTCAAAATGTTCTTAATTTTTAGCTAGCATTTAACCATATTGCAACCTGAGTGTGTTCTCTGGAGAAATGTTTTGAATGCAGGCTTAAACAGCCACTGTGTGGCACAAATATGCAGACGACTGAAAATTATGCGAAAGAATGTAATCTTGGACATTTTTATTTTTTTTTTTTGTGCAGGGTGTTTTCTGAATTTTTCTCTAAAACAGAGAAAAGAGAAAAGTCAGTTTTCACTTCAGAGGTGTCAAAAAGATGTGAGAACAGACTTGTGATGAGACTACTATGAAACATAGTAACCGGAAGGGGAGAGGCTGACACACAATGATAATTTTTCCTCCTTACTATAACCTGTGGGAATGTGTCCCCGACCTCTTCTTCCTCACCAGAGCTGGAATGGACTTGTGTCCTTTCCCTGGACAGGTCCAGTCCCTGCGCCAGCACCATCTGCTTGCAGGCAGGATCAGGATGGAGAGGGTCACCTACAGGCACAGAGCCTAGTGAGGAGGGCGCTCATTGGCACCATGTTCTCCATTTCCACCTCTGCAAATGGAAGTCTGCTCGAAGTGTAAGGACCAGCACAGATTAAAAGAGAGATCAGAACCATTATATACACCCAGGCAGACATTTCTTTTACGGACTGGGAACAAACTCCAGAAGACAAATACTGTGGCAACACTGGGGGAGTGTAATAGGTAAACCATGTCAAAAAGAAAAGCAGTGATTGAATGCCAAGATATATCAACAAAATAAAACTTACATTGTAACCTTAAAAGAAAAGTGTC
>VZTR01029184.1:40438-54962 GCA_013400775.1 Chaetops frenatus | reverse complement strand
CCCCCCCCCAAAAAAAAAAAAAAAGAGTAATCTTGTCAGAGATTTATTTCATCCACATGACATCTTGCTTGTATAGGAATACACTGTGCTTTCATGTATTAACTGTAAACTAAATATTTCATGAATCTACATAATTTTCTTATGTCTGGAAGGTCCCAGTTGTTCCTTCAGCTTTGGAATGCCAGTCCGAACATATCAATTCAAAGGGTGAGCCTGATCTTACAGTACAGACAGAACAGTGTCATGGAACATCTGTGGCTTGGAAAACCACTTGGAATTTGCAATTTTTTTAGTTTCTTACTCAAAACAGGGATAGTGACGTCTGCCTATTCCAGAAGGGGGTTGCACACATTTGTCAGTGACCACTGGACGACCCTCTAGGTCTAAGAAGTACAAGCAAGGAAGACTGTTCCTTCAGAAAAGTGCACGCTGGCTTCCTTGTCTGGTGTTGCTCAGTTCTGAGAAGTGACTCTGCCAACAAGGTATTTTTGAAGAGAACAAACACAGATAAGCTGCTCAGCACAATCCAGGGTCTGCTATTCAGCACAATAGATGTTTCTAGTTCAGGCTGAAGATACAATTCAACAGTGTTAAGACAAACTCCTGAACAGAGACAAAATACTTCAATATTCAACTGTAGGTAATGCTCCTTGTGGGTCCTGAACTCACTTTGCCTTGAGACAGCTGCAAAGGATCCTCCTCAGGTTCCCCTTGCACTGAGAGCTGCCAACACAACTGATCAGCTATGGCCTCAATGGCTTGATCTTGCTGAAACATGAAGATTGTCGAGGCATACTGAGAGATGCCAGGAGAGGGTGAGATTGTTAGAACAACTGGAATCCTCCAAAATGAGCCAGAGAAGCACAAAGCTCTCTCTACACTCTTCTCCTTCCACACAAGCTTCATCTCCATCAAAATATTGATAAAGCAATTCACCATTCAGCATCATGTTCTCATGTGCTTGGCCCCTCCAAGCACAGGTTTTCAAAAAGATCAGTTCCTCTCCCTTTGCATTTTCCACACTTATGTAGTACCTTTTAAAACAGCAGAGCACCCCACAGCTCCCTCCCCACTATTTACAGAGAGGGTTTCTGGGTAGCTGAACCCTCTCATTCACATCCTACTGAAACCCCTAGGTGTGTGCTCAGGGCTTGGGCTGGAATCTGAACCTTTCTGGAAGATGCTTCCTGCTGTGAGCCCCGGGCATATTTGGAAACAGGCAAATAATCAGGCATCTCCTCATCAAAGCCAATGAAACCGCTGCCATCTATGCCAGTGGAGGTAAGATAGGGAAGGCAAATGATTTTAGCAGCTATCTGCACCCAGTTTTGACACACAGTGTAAAGCACTGGATATTTAGTTTCTGTAACAGAAACTAACAGAGCTTGAGGAAATTGTTGATGTTTAGGAGCAGAGCATCAGAAGGACAATGTGCAAAATGAATACAAGCTGGGAGGAGAAGGGGGAAGGAGCCTGGCAGCGGGGGCTTGGCATAAAAAGGGGAGAAGGATGAAGGAAAGAGAGAAAATGAATGAAAAGTGGGTGAAAATGTATTACTGAAGATCAGAACACGCAGTTTGATCAACAGCTCAGAAAAATGATACAATGGTAATATTTCTGGGGTTTTTTTCCCCCTGCTGCTTGAGAACCTGAATTACTGAAATAAATAGGCTTGCAAAAACCCTTGTTCATCCTGCAGCCAGCTTAGTTCCTTGTATGGCTCACTGATCCAGGGTGACAAAGACAAGTGTTAATGACCAGTTTGCAAAATATGGTGTCAACTTGTGAGCACAGGTTCAGAGAGCACCAGGCTCAGGAATGACATGGAAACTGCTTGAACAGCTGTCCAATGGGCAATTCCACTCTGTCCTGTATCAGGAAGAATTTTATTCTAGTACATTTAATCCATTAAATTAACTTTTTTGGAGTGAGATTTTCTAATCTGATTTTCTAATATTTTTAAAGGCATCTACTCAGCTGAAGGAATTCTCAGCATGAAATACAAGTATTTATAAACAGAAGTCAGGCTGTCTCCATGTTGTGGCTGATTTTTCACTGTAATTTTTACAAACTGGGAGAAATATTTATCTATTTGTAGCAAACTCAGATGATTTTTTTTTCTGTAGCCAGTTCAACATAATTCCATTTTCCCTCATCCTACAGGGCTGGATTAAAACAAAATCCATCGCTCCTCCATCTGCTGCAAGAGTAAAGAAAAAAGTTCTCCAAAAATCCAACAATCCTCAGCCCGCTTCCAAGGAGAGAGTTCTGTACTTTTTGTGCAATGTGAGTGATCTCTTGATTTGGAGTTTTCAGACCCCTTCTTCCCCCAGCTAACAACCTGAGCTTCTCAGTGCCAGCCTGCACAGCAGACCCTCAGGGTCTGAAGCCAAGGAGAAGCCTCCCTTTTAGCTAAGCCCTCCTGGTGCGTCATGTAGACGTGGGAGAAATAATTGTTCCATGTGCAGAGGAGATTCAGAAAATTGAAAGTGAAATAGCTGAAGCACAGGGGGAAAAACAAACAAACCAACCAACCAACAAACAAACAGAAAAACCTAAACTTTACCGAAGATAATTTCAGTTTTCTCTCCAATGTACTGGGTAACATATATCTTAGTAAGTTCATTTTTACACTTTTAGGCTGTTTCCCCCTAAGGTTAACTGTGTTCTTTCCCACGTGAGACACTGCCTTGGTGTCTCATGTATCTGTTTTCTCCTGCTGCAGCCCAGGCTGCCTCCAGTGAACATCCATCACCATGGGATCCGCACGCCTTTTGGTCTATCATGAGAGACAGCATTTATGAAAGACACTGTGGCTTTCTACCATGAAAATGTCTACAGCACTACATACAGTAGAATTATGACTTCTATAAAGAAGGGGAAAAAAATAACCCAGACAGGATATGAGGAACATCTGTTTATATGAACACCCTTAGGATCAGCAGTCTGAGCATGAGAACTGTCAATATATAGCAGACAAAAAGCACTCAGAGTGCACACGAAGAAATAAGAATTGAAAGGTAACACTTTAAAATAAATTGTTTCTTCTCAGATGTGAATTAAACCCAGATGATCACTTTAAGTTAATATAGCAACATCATGGAAAAGTGATTTATCCTTTAATTGCCGTAATATTATCATTTACAAAAAAGCACATATGATTGGCAAATCCGATTTTGTGTACATCCTGAACAAGTCAATTAGCACTGACACTACCTCTGCAATCACTCTCTAGCCAATTGCTTCCCATCTTTTTTTTTTTTATAGAAATTGTCTGTACTCATAGTTCTTAATGAAGCAGGTAACAAGTTTTGCATTTCAGTAATTCAGTTCCTTCAGCCAGAAAAGTTTACACATTTCAGTTCACCCAATCTTCTGCTGATTTACTTCCATGCACATCAAAATATAAATTTTACTAAACCATGTTTATCAGTACAAGAATAGGCACTTAATATGCACACATCATTTAGACATGAGTGAAAGTTATAACACTGTTTACAGACAGTATCAATAAAACCCTCTTGTTTTTAACTTTCAAACTGCTGTAAAACACTGATAATTCTGATGACTAACATGGCTAAATCCCTAATAGAAATTGTGAAAATAACTAACTTTCTTCACACATTTCTCTAAAGTGGGGAATAAAACTTATTTTGACTACGTTTTTTAATTTTGCTAATTTCTTTCCACTTTGCTTCCCATCACCCAAATCTTTAAAAAATAATTCTGTGCCTGGAATTCTAAAACGATTCTGCAGAAGTCTTATAGAAAATACATTTTTATTTTTGCACATGAATTTATCCTAGAAGTCAGTAATTCCTATTCAGTTAGGAGACTGAAACCAGTACCACATACCAAATTAAAATAGCAAAACCAATATGTTTGAATACCTAGTTGTATAAGGGATAAAAGTTCATGAGAAATTCAGCAGTCAAATTTGTTTATTTATGTTTCCATGTGTCAAACTCTGAAAAACAAACAGCTCTGCTGAAATTATGATCTGTTCACAGATAAATGACAAAGAAGAAATGAGGCCAACCTAATAAATTATTTATTCACTGCATACAATTAACCCTCTTCTGCCATGTCCTCAAGCAAATATCCCGTTGCTTTCAGTCCCCAGAACAGCTGTTGCACTGCCTCCTGGCTGTGTGCGGCAAGTTTGTTTAAATAAGGAGAAAGAATTAAGGACAAATTTCAAAACAAGTGGATAAAAAGTTACTACACTACTCTAAAGAATTCTGGACTCTTTTTATTAAACTTCAATATATCACTTTTTCTTTGCATGGTGAATCTTCAATTTATGAAGTGTCCCATTTAGCATTATTATGAAAATAGACTTCATGGCTTTTAATTGGTTTCCTTATCAGTCCCAGAAAAACAGTGTTTAATAAACTAGGAATGGACTAACTCATTCTGCTAATTTCAAATCCATGCTCTGCAGAGTAGAGAGCAGATATAATGTGGCGTCTTTCAGCTGAGGCAGGAATAAGGGATAAAGAAGAGACAGACAAAAAAAAAAAAAAAAAAAAAAAAAAAAAAAAAAAAAAAGAATTTTTACAAAAAAAAAAAAGATACTAAAAGAAAAGGATTCTTACCAAAAATACAAACTCCTGCAAAGTGGATAAAACTGTACCACCTTCTTCACCCAGAACAACCTCTCAGAGACATTTGTAATTGTGGCAGGATTGCTAGGGGGTGCAAGGCAGAGCTGGGAATCTGTGGGCTCACCACCTCAGCTCTGGTGAGGTGTTTGTGTGGGGAAGCACAGCTGGAAGCTGACTGAAAGGGACCAGCAGAGACAGAAGAGATGTTTGGGTTAGCTCAGTCCCTGCCATCTTGTGCCTTGCACGAGCAGGGTGACACCTCCGCCCTGGAATGTGCAGGAGAGGGAACTGCAACCTTTCATGAAGACTGGAACAACCTTGGGCTGGGATGGTGGTTTGCTCCTTGCAATTGTGTCACATTTGCTTCATGTCCTGACCACACCGCTGTGTCAGTAAGGAGAGAAATGCAGCTCTTTGCTGTTTTTCCTCCCCAGACACAAGTTCTGGAGAACAGGACCTCTGTACTCACTATAGTGGATCATGTGCCTTCAATTACACACCTGCTCTTAGCATTTTGGGGAGAACCAGTGACTAAAACCGCAAGGACTCAGGCTTTGCTGAGACTTAACTTGTGTAATTCAAGCCTGTCAGCAGGATCTGTGTCTGCATTCACATTCAGTCTCCATGCAATCAGCTGTGTAATGGCCAAGTCCTGCTTTGAATGTCTCAACGAATGACGTATTTATTATCTGTGCCCAAGCTCACAGGGTCTTGCCTGGCAGAGGAGATGGCAGAGCTTGCTGGTGATTTTTAAAAGCCCCTACCACAATTGCAGCACAGTGGCATGGTCCTGGCTCCAAGCACACAGTGACCACCCTGGACAGGTCTGGCATGCAGGAGCTGCAATCCTGCAAACCTGAACCTTTAGCATATACCCCCTGTGCTACCCAGGTAGGACAATAAATGGCCTTTTCTGATGCTATTGTCCATCTCCTTTTTATCAGTTAAAAAAAAAATCACATCAAAATGTAACAGATTTCTAAATACCCAGGAAAAGTTCACTCTGTCAGCCCTTGCACCTCAGGGTTTTAATTTATCTTCCTGGCTATGGCCCTTGTTAACACAGTTTGGGGCCCTTGTTAATTGAGTTACAGTTTTACACATTAATTTAAACTCTGTTTTTAACGTATGGAATAGAGGTTCCAGCCTTTCCTTACCCAGGCATTAAACCAGTTTGAGACTTAACCATCTGGTAAATCTGTGATGCTATCTATTCCAGTAGACAAAAGCCCATGGTTATTAGTAATAAGAAGTTTCTGGACTCTATACTCTTCAACATAACTGGCTAGCTCATGAGTATGGATTGAAAAGATAAGGACTTTTTGCAATCTGGCAGTCTCCTGGGTTTTGCAGGTGTTTTTTGTTTTGGTTTGGTTTAAGTCATGCTTGGCTTTTTATGTTTATACTTCTTTCCTTTAGCTTGGAAAATGGACCTCAGCTAAGGACATACTGCCACCTTTATTCAGACTGCCTGCAGTGAGTTCACTTTTTTGAGAGAGTCAGATTCCTCTGAAAAGTCACTTTTATTGCCCTTATGGTGGACACCAAAAGAGATGCAGACAGAAGGAGGAGAGACGTGAAAAACTGTTTCTTCTCAGAAGATATCTGCTCCAGATTCCTACTTCATTTCTTTAGGCTAACTAAAGGCTACAGGGTAATGCAACAGGGATTCTGTTAGGAGAGACTGCCCTGCCACAGGCTCTCAGGAGATTCCCACAGCAGTGGTGTCTGAGGTACAGCCAGATGGACACACCATGCCAAGTCCTGCTGGGACTCCAGCTAGCAAAGAACAGATAATGTACTGGTGTTATTTAAAAGATACTTTTGGGTTCAGTTCCAGTAGACACCAATTAATTCCCCCAGAGCAAATCAAAATGAGACAGCACATCGGTTCCCAAACAGAACCAAGAGCTTTACCCACTCTTTCCATTTTTTCTTGTTAACAAAATACCAAACCAAATCAAAATATCAAAAGCAGTAAAACAAACACACATTTTACCAAAAGGAGCACAGCAAATAAATGACACCATCCAGTCATCAACGTGTAAGCCAACCATATACACTTGTTTTTGCTAGCTTGCTAAATGAAATGGCATAGGACAAGTCTAGCAGAATGAAATTTAATTCTTCCCTTACATGTAAAGCTGTCAGAGCTAAAGAAAAATAATCCCACATGATGACATCTGACTCTTCTATTTGAAATAATACATAACAAAGAATTTACCAGACTTCATCCTGGATTTGGTTTAGGTTTCATTTCACTTCTTTTTTTTTTTCTTTTTCTTTAAGCCTTAGTACAAAACCAAATGCTGCTGAGTTTTAGCTTTAAAAAATGAAAATGTCAGGGTTGAGAGTGAAGCCCACATCTACCGCAAAGCTGCAGAACTGTGAGGCAGAAAAGAAATGTAAAATGTAAAAAAACCATGTAGAAACAATATGTTGAAACAGAAACACAAATATTTTGCTAAAACACTACCCCCCAAAAGAGCTGGTGTCTCTCTGTTTTTAAAGCAGAAAGCCCTGCCTTGGCTACATGTGAATTTCATTACAATCCATTTATGTTATCAGCTGAAATTGCATCAGCCCTGCAGAATGCATAGCTTAGAGATTAGGAATAGGTTTAATTGTGTTTCTTATAAGACAGATACTCTGGCAAGTATTAATGAAAAAATTTCTTTGTGTCCTCTGTCTGGTTTTCACTGACATGTATCATAGAAACAGGTCATGGATAAAGAATTGAATCAGAAGATCTGATTATCACTGCATGTGAAAAGGAGTTTCTCTAAACAAGATTTTCACATGTTGCTGAGCACTAATGGAAAATAAGTACTTCATCAGCCACACTGGAGTACATACAAATGTACATAAAAATACATACTGGAGTACCATACAAATGATAAACTATGCATTACCAGGATTTCTGTGCTTCAGTAAAAAATTCCCTGTCAGCATCACGAAAAGATGGTTCATCCAAGGCACTAGCCTTAAAATCAGATGACATCTGGGATCCCACCCACCACTGCAAACATCCTCTCCCCTAAGTCACCAACAAATGGTACTAGTGTCACAGCAGATTAAATTGAGCTTAAATGTCACAGGCGGCATTTCTCATGCTGCTGCATCCCTCTGCTCCAACTGATTTCTTTTTTCCACTTGCTCACTTTAAAAGATATTAGAGCATAAGCTTTATTGCAGATCCCTAGAAACTGTAGTTAAACTACCAAGGTTATTCAAAGTTTTCAGACTTCTTTGGAAAACAATGCATGGCAGATGTCACAAAGAAGTTCTAAATTTCTGATTTTCCCTATGAGTAATCTACTGTCTTACTCATATGTCTCAAGTTCCTACCTTAATAAGAATCCTCATGTTTAGCAGGTGTGTCACATATGTGCAGAGCATAAAATAATTCCTATGTCACTGTAAACAAAACCAAGTATTAACCTCGAGGCCGTATTTATGATCTTTTGTTGTTCCTTAACAGAGGCAGGTTTTGCCTGGTAGAGGAGGATCATGATTTCAGCTGGCATGGTGGGTAAAGCTCAGCCCTGTGCATCTTGAAGCCAAATGACTTAAAATCTTTGCAGAGCTCCCGCTTCGATGTGGGCAGGCTCGTGCCTCCCCCCAAAGCACTGCGCTGCTCATACAAAAATGCCCCAAATGGGCCTCAGGAAAGGGCATGCGACAGATTTTAATGAGGTAAGTGACTTGGAAAGAAGACCTGGAGCTAAATTACAGCTACTGGGAAACAGTGTCTATGTTATGCTGTGCTTCCTCCCCGCACTGCCTCCCCATCTAACATCCTGCAGGACTGAGATCAGTTTTTCCACCTTTGGCAATGTTTTTGGTTGATTTTTTTGTTTGCCTTGGGGAGATGGGGTTGTCTGGGCTTTGGATTTTAATTTCCTGCATACAGTTATTCAACTGGATAAATTCTGTCTTCTTCCAGAATTTGAAAACATACCTAATTTTTCAGTTTTCTTCAGTTTTTGCCAGCATCATATTAGTGACTTCAGTATCAAGAGGAAGAAAGGGGACGTGCAGGGAGCAATGAGATCGAAGAAGCTGCCAAACCCTAGGAGCTGGAAACTTCAAGTACTCATGCACAAAGGGGCCAAAGAGCTCTAAGGAGAAAGGGAAAAAAAAAAAAGAGGAAAAAAAAAAAGGAACAATTTCTTAGATCTTAGAAGCTTCCACCCTCAACAGGTGTGGAGCACATGAGCAAAAGAGTAGTAAAATCTAGTGGCAGACACAGCTGAACTCATAACAGCCCATTTGAGCACAGTCAGCCCACATCAGAGCCCACATCACTGCACCTTCCTTTGCTTCTTCTGGTTGCTGAGCTGTCTGGAGGGAAACTTCTTCAGGCTGATCCCCACCAGCTGCACTACTACAGTCAGAGCCCTGCCTGCTGTGTGGATGTACCAAAGGTTTTACAGATTCCTTCCAATTAACATATCTCAGACGCACCTCTCACTCCCAGTCCTGCTGTTAAATTCTTATCTGGGCTCTCATCACCCCATGTCTCAATTACTTCAACGTCCTTTTCCTGGCCACTGACAAACTCATTCATGCCCCGATGGTGTATTGCTCCACAATGCTGCTGCAGAGATCATTCCCCAGACTGGCTTTCTTTACACTCATCTTCCTGGCTCTTTTTCCTTTTCATATCAAACAATCAACTTGGTCTTCACTTTCAAGGACTCTTCCACTTTATTGCTCATTTTATTCAGCATCCAAAGGTCAACTCTCACACCTGAACAGTCTACAGTGCCTGCTTTCTACTCATGACTTGCCAACTTTGTAGTGTCTCTTGAGACTCTTTGTCACATTTGTGAGAAAGTCTCTATAAAACACTATTTTATTGTGGCCTCAACCTCTCCCCAGAAATACCTTCTGGCCAAAAAAAATTTTGCCAATGGATATGCTTGGGCTCTAGTGGCTGTCTGTGATGTCCTTTCATTAAAGCTAATTTTACAAGGCAGGACATGCACAACATCAGAAACTTAGAGAAACACCACATGAAGTCTCTTCCCAAAGTAACCAGAACAGACTGAGGTATGCTGGTCCACAACATTTAATCTGAAAATGGAGCTGTTTCACATGGTTCCAAACTTTTCTTTGTCTGTTTGTGCAGCATCTACCAGCATCTTTTCCTTGTCTATGGCTGACATCCCACAATAATACAGCAGACAACCTCCAACAGGTCTCTGATGAGCTGTTATACAAGAAGCTAATACAGGAACTAATCAGCCATGACTGAATGAAGGGTAATGTCATAGATGAAAAATGGGCAGGATACAGGAA
Organism: Chaetops frenatus; assembly: GCA_013400775.1. Classification (NCBI taxonomy): domain Eukaryota; kingdom Metazoa; phylum Chordata; class Aves; order Passeriformes; family Picathartidae; genus Chaetops; species Chaetops frenatus. The sequence goes on along the minus strand of VZTR01029184.1, from coordinate 45,051 downwards.
AAAAGGAATCATGTTTAATTGATAGCTTCCATCTTGGAAAAAAATAATTAACAGTTCCTTTGAGATTTCTTCTTGTCTTATGACATTTTGTAAATATACAACAGAAGAGAAAAGCATGTGTGTGGGGAGGACTGCAGCACAGTGAAAGCTGCAGATAACTTTTACTTATCAGCTGAGAGTTTTGAGAGAAACTTTAGGGACACCTAAACTGAGGTAGCATATTAAAAACAGAAATTTCAAGCAACAGCTACTGGAGGACACAGATACGTGGTCAAGCATGAAGTGGGTCAGCTTTCAGACCAAGGAAAGTCGCTGCTCCCCTCTACTCAGCCCTCGTGAGGCCACATCTGGGATGATGTGTCCAGCTTTGAGGCTCACAGTACAAGAAAGATATTGGCAGTGAGTACAGGAGAAAGCAACTATGACAGCAGGAGGTGGAACACTTGGAACATAAGGAGAGACTGAAGGAGATGGGTTAGAGCAAGGGCAAAGCCACACCCTTGTTTGAGTCCACAGTGAAAAGACAAAAGCTAGCAATCACAAATTGTACCAAGGGAAATTACAGCTGGACATACAGAAAATTTTCTCTCTAATGAGAGTGAGTGATGCAGCACTGGCATAAAGACATAGAAGGGCTGTTGAATCACCATTTTTGGAGAGTTTCAGAATTCAATGGGACATTCCCCTGAGGGACCTAAACTAATTTCGAGGCTGTCTCTGCTTTACTGCAGCATCGGATGACATTTTCAAGATGTACTTTCTCTCCATACCAGGCCAGATAGGTTAATGTAAACCCCTATCATTCAGAATTAAGATGAAAAGATTAAAAAAAAAATGCTTTAGATAGGTAAGTCTGAAGCGTTCAACTGTTTTGTCTCTCGTGTATCTGACCCTGTTCAGTTCTGGGCTTCCCAGAGACATGGATTTGCTGGAGCATGTCCAGAAAAAGACCAGAAAGATGATGAAGGGAATGGAGCATCCAGCTTGTGAGGAGAGCTGGGACTTTTCAGTCTAGAGAAGAGTAAGCTCAAGGGAATCTTATATCCATATGTATAAATATCTGAGGCAGGTAAAGCTAACAGTGCCAGCCTCTTCTTAGTGGCACCCAGAAATAGGACAAGAGGCAAAGGGCACAGACTGAAATGCAGGAAATTCTACCTGAAAAAAAAAAAAAAAAAAAACCCTTACATATTTTTACTATATGGATGGTTGAACACTGGCATCAGTGTTAGTTCAGAGAGATCACAGTCTTCATCCTTGTAGATGTTCAAAACCTGACTGGACACAACCCTGTTATGAGTAGAGGGACTGGACTATGTGATCTCAGAGGTGCTTCCAGCCTCCACCAGAATCTGTGATTTTGTGACTGCATGAATTAGATAATGAGACTGTGAAGATAATATGACTACAAGACAGTTTGAAACTGGAATATAAAAAATCTTACTCTTGCAAGGTTTGCCATGAAACCTAATGGGAAATTTCTTAATTCCTTTCTGACTTGCTTTACCTTTTTTCTCAGCAACTTTTACAGCCAGTTTAGAACTCAAGGACACACAAATTATGTGTCAGTTCCTGTGCTCCTACAGAGGTCCCTTCCTTTTCCCCTCTCCAGATAGCTGTGTGAGGTTCAGCCTGGGCAGGCAGACATCTGTGATGCAGAAAAATTTCCCACCAGCAGGATTCCCAAAGATGTGGACAACATAATAACAGAGAACCTTTCATTGCCCATTCACAGTCATGCAGCTTTCTGCCTCCCCCTTCCTTGTCACAGCAACCACTCACAAGGAAAAACAGCATTCAAAGAATATAAGTTCAAATAAATATACAGCTGCAGATTCAAGGACAGAACAATGTTGTCTGTCACCTCTCCATCCTCTTCTACAATGTTCCTCATTCACCAGGAAAAAAAAACATGGCACGATTAAACATGTCTGAGTTAGTAGATTATGATAGGAAATGCTGTCTTATCTTCTGCTTCTCAGCAACACACATTACAAATTGTCTGGCAGCTATTCTCTCATTCAGTCTCTCTGTAAATAGCTATTCAGAGAAACTTGATGGAGCTGTACAAGTCACCAAAGTCTTACTGAGATTTTCCGCACACAACTGCCCAGTTGGAAAATCAGAGAGTCTCAAGGGCAAACTGCACACGGGCAGGGAGAGGCTGGTGGGCCCTCCAAAAGATCTGCTGAGTTTCGGCCAAGTAAAATTCACCTGCTTGCTCGGTGCATGTGTTTTCATTATTACTATATCGCCTTAGGTGACTGGTGAATCTGCACTGCTGACACAGAAACCAGCTCTGCATCTCCTGTACCGCTGTGCGGCAGAACAGGTCAGGACCGCGCCGAGGGAGGGATGTGCAGCTCCTCTCGTAAAACCCTGGCTCTGATCCAGCCCTGCAAAGCCTCCTTGACCGTCGCTGGGAATGCTGACACCCCCGAGACTGACAGAAAAAACTCTGCATTTTGCTGGCTTTCATACAGAGGAGTAATTTGTCCCAAAGCCCAGAACCTGCAGCAACCTCTGGTGTATTTTGTTCTATTAGAGAATGTGTTAATTACGGTAATAATGCAACTAATATGGCTTAGAGAAGCAAGTCTCAAATGGTGCTTATGATTTCCTGCTTTTCCTTTGCATGCTGCCCAAACAGAGGGTTGATTAGAAATCAGCATAAATTTAGGTGTTTAATTTTTGTTAAGTGACCATTTATATTTCACATCTCTGCAATATTTTCTCTTTTGTGCAGATAAGCTTTTTGTACCTGGAAAAGGGGATAAAATAATCTGACACTTTCAATTTTCTGTGTTTACTGAAGCTTTTCAGGCTGCACCACAATTACATATATTTTCCAATTATGAAATCAAAATTTGGGAAAAGACCTCTTATGATAGGGTAGAAAAAACAACTGGATGCCTAAAGTTATCTGTCACTTTTTAAAATAATAGAGTTGTTCGCTCTTTCTTAAATCACTGTTCTGTGCTGCTGACCCAAAAGTGACATCTACTGTCTTTTCTGCCTGTGAATCTCACCTTCAAGAAGCAATTTTTTTGTCAAGTTTTTTTCTCACTTTTCCACTCTCATCTGCTTTTCTATGTAGCCAGAGGAAGCAGCAGAAGACAGTTATTATACTTATGGCAGGGAGAAAGAAACTGTGTGTGTACTCATAGCCAACAAACACAAAGCCCCATTGTAGACAGAACAGGACCACGAAAATATCTCATCCTAGAAAATGAGGCATTGTCATCGTGATCCCTTGCATATCCCTGTGAGGCTGGGACTTGGAAAACATGTGACTGACATGGTGTTTCCTTATGGTTGAAAGGGTAGGAACTGTCAAAAAAACTACAGGAATTTAGAATTAATGTCCAGGCAGTGCAAGGGTGAAAAAAGATGGTAAGAATGAGAAAAAGAGCAATCCAGACTCTCAGGAAAACCTAACTCCCCCAGCAGAACAATGTATTTCTTAAGCACCAACATCCATTGGCTTCCTCCTTTTTAGCCTATAAATCTTGCCAACTACCCTGACCCACTGAGACCTTTGATGGAAATACGGTAATTTAATTCCAATGTAATCCATTCTTTAATGATAGAGCACGCAGGAAAAGCTTACATGGGCTTGCCTGTACATGTAATTAGTAGATCAGAAGAATAAAACAATTAATTTCTCTCTGACCAGTTCAAGGAGATAAGTGTTTATTTAATCAAAATTAAAATGCTTCTTATTTATTTATTTTATTACTTCTTCTAGCCCAAACCATGGTATATGATTAGAGCTGGGCAAAAAGCAGTGTTCACATCCCACAAAAGCATGCTAATTAGAAGAGAACTAAAGGAAACTGCATTGGGGTGAAATTTTTATTTCAATTGTTCAAGATTTTTGCAAAGAACCTTTTGTCAAAGTCTGCAACCTGCCAGTTGCCATTGCACATCTCAGGTGAGTGGTGTGCACTCAAGCACAAATCAGCCATAGCTCCCAGGACAACATTCGTGGCTTGTGACCAGAAATTCCACCCTGGATTAGACAGATCTTTCCACAGTGGAAAGCAGCTGGTATGTTTTCCCACCTCTTTTTCCCTTCCTTTGAGGAAAACATCTGTTTCTAACAAATCCAGAGGTGTATGAAGCTCCCATCTGGCTAAGAGGACTGGGCAGCTGTGATTATGTCAGGCAGTGTGAGACCATTCCCCTCACTGGGCAGTGCTGAATGGGAACGCAGAAGCAGGCAAAGTCCTTCTGGAACATCATAGATACAAAAGTCAAAACTGATGGCAGCGAGGATTTTCTCTGACGAGAAGCATATTCCTCGCAGTGACCAGCTATAACAGTCATCTCTAAACGCTGAGAGATAAAACAGTGCTGTTGGGAGTTACAGTCTCTTCACCTTGCATGAATATTAAATTTGTTCTTCTTCCAGGAAAAAGAAAAGAGGAGAAAAAAAAACCTCACCATATCAGCAATTAAAGCATTATGTTGGGAATCTGTGCTATACATTCCAGGAATTTTAGAACCAGTGTGAATGGCAGGCAAGGAACAAGAGAGATAATAATTGTAAAGGCAGAACATTGTTTAAAAAAAAAAAAAAAAAAAAACATATTTTAATGGAAAAAAGATTT
>VZTR01029184.1:3883-40334 GCA_013400775.1 Chaetops frenatus | reverse complement strand
ACATTGTTTAAAAAAAAAAAAAAAAATACATAGCATATCTGAATGCAAAAAGGATTAGCCAATGCTTCACAATGGAAAGCCCCACTGAAGGTGAAATGCAAAGAAATATCTTTTAGTCATTTTGGGCAGCCGTTGACAGGTAAGATTTCCTGTAAAAGGGATGACAACATTGACCTTTAGAAAATTATCACTAGATAGCAGAACAAAGCCTTCCTCTGTTTATCCTTGGGGGACTAGGAGCTGTACGTTGACAGGATGCCAAAACAAGACAAAAAATGCTAGGTATTTTTCAGTGTGCTGGGGAGCTACATGCACCCTGAGACAAACAAATTTCAAATAAAGCTTTAGGAACACAGAAATAACATGCTCATGAAATGGCCTGGTTTTTACAAGCACCAGCACTCTGGGCAGAACCCTGCCTATAGAAAGGGCTCCATTAATTCCTGTTAATGGAGTTGCCTCTCTCCAGAGGTGATTTTCAGGCAGACTGAAAAATTAAAAGGGAGATTTGTCCCCTGACACCAGGAACCTTTGCTGACTGCACACAAAGAAACCAGGAGAGAAGTGTCCTAAAATTACACCCTGTGGCAACCACTTTTAACAATAGGCAGGCAGGTATATGGATTTTAAGAGAAATTGTTTTAATTACTCATCCAGACTCTATAGATGAATTAACAATTTCCTGTTACACTGTCTGTAGCTCCAGCAACTCTCATGACCTTTAAGACTCAGATTCTGAAGCAACATCAGCCAAGCACCCCCTACCAGCAGGGAACAGTGAAGTCCCAGCTCAGACAGGGAGGGCACAAAGGACCTCCACCTTCTGACACCTGGCTACCTGACTACTGAAAGAAGTTCTTAAAAGCATTCTAATTTAACTACCTTGCCCCTTTTCTTTGTAAAGTACATAGAGTGTACTTCTAAAGACTAAGAACTTCCTTTCCCTTTTTATTGCATTTGATGAGAGGCTTGTCTAAACCTGCCCTTTAGAGAAGCATGGCAGAATCTAGTTGCTGTGTGCACTGCTGCCAGTGACCCCTTGTGGAAGCAGATTATCTTCTCCTGGTTCATAAATCTACCTGTCAACCCTACCTGGAGAGCAGACAACTCATCAGTATGGATTACCGAAACCACTTGCTGCAGAAATAAAGCTACAGCAAGATAGATTAAAAAATAAAACAAAGACTCCCCTTGGGATGTGACAATTCCTTAACCTCAGCCTCAGAAGAAAATACAACCTTGAAATGGAGAATAGTGATCTGTAGAACCTGCTGCTTGGAAGAGAAACATAGAAAAATGGCAAAGGAGCTTCAGCAATGATGCTTGATCCAATCTGGTTCAGAGCACAAGTCTACTTTACAGCTCATATTTATCACAGCCAACAAAGCTGAAACTGTAGATTCCAAGGTTGCATCTATATTTCAAATTACAAATCCCTATGGCTAGGGGATTTAAAATTCCACCATAAAATCTTGGTAAATGTGATCACAGGCCAGGGACACTTTTCTTCCTTTAATATAATAATGAAATATTTTGCTTATGACATTGGTAAGTCATAAGTGGATTTAAAATAAAAACCTCAGAAAGAAGAAAAAAACCCAACAAACCACTCAGGAGTGATTTCCAGTGTCACCTATACATTCAAAACAGCTTACCCAAATGTTTGTTAGAAAAAAAACAACTTTGATCCATGATATAGTGCAGTGACTGGCAACAAAGATTATTTATGTCAGGTTAGAAGCGTTTTTAATTTAGCACTTCTTTGGTTCCTGCACAGTGAGTTTTCCACATTAGAATTCACAGCACATAACTCTCTGATTCTCTAATGGAGAAATTAATCCGATCCTGTTCAGGTAGAAGGACAACGACCAATTAAAAAGCCAACTCTTCAAGAAGAACAAGAGATTTATGAAGACAAAGGCTGGTCGAGCTATGTGGTCTGGGCATGTCTAGTTGGCCCTGCCTGTCCACCCACAGCAGTTGAGCAAAGAAGCTCAGCTCCTACACTTCTTTCCAAATCACAGGGCTGAATCCAGTCTCCCTCCATGCTCAACTTGACATTTCTCCAGCAGTATACGTTCAAAGGTACATAAAAATGGAATTTTAGAGTATTAATTAGCCAAGAACGGCTAAATATATAGATAGCTCCAAGGCTGTCCATGCTGCCAGCCCTAATCCACTGCCTTCTATAGGCTTGTTAGCTCACCTGAGTCAGCATTACAGTCTGTATCATTACAGACAATCTCAAATTTCCTGACCTTTTCAGTTGCGTGATAATGCTGATATAAACCTGAAGGAACCATCATTTCTTTTTCTGAAACCCTTTTTCTCCTTGGATTGCAGGACCCTGAATCACAGGGAAGAGAAAGCATATTTCTCAGTTGCCTAAGAGAAAATGACACCTGAGTCCAGCCTGATGCATGCAGGAACATCTTCAATTATATCCAAAGGGAAGTATATTGCTCAGAAGGCTGAGGTATTTCAAGTTTAGCTTAATAAAACTAAAACATTGCTTTTTTCTATATTCTTACTCTTAAACTTTCAATAAAAGTTTTGAAAAGAGTTTCTCTTTTAAATGAATATGGCATAGTTTAGACTGTTTTCAACATCCTTTAGAGTCATTGCAAGGAGCTCCCAAACACCAATAAATTCATGCCTGGGTTAAGTCTGTTTTGTGGACAGGAATTGTTTGGCCTCGTTTTACAAAACTGGAGTAGACCAGGATTAAACCTTTTACAAGGGACCACACATCAAAACAATGAACTGAAAAACGCAACCAAATGCTGCTGAGCTCCACTAATTCCTGTTTATACGTTATCAGCATCTGTGCAAAAACCCTAAGCACACATACACCTGAATGACAGTATTTAATGACTGGTGATCATGCAGAGAGCTGGGACACAAATAAAATTCACTGGGGAGAGTTACAGTGAGAATCAGATGTGCACTGGCTGCTGTGTTACCAGCCCAAAGTATGTTCCGTTACCCATCCAGTAAAAAAAAAGCCAAAGCATTTTTCTGTTTCACTGAGGAACCAGCTACCCAAACAGCTTTCATTTGCTGGGGGGTGATGCTGTGCATAGATCATATTGTGACTGTAGACATTTGTTTGATGAATTAAATTCAGTAATGATACCTGTTTGCCACTATAACAATATAAGTGACACCTTCCAGGTTGTTTCCCTTTAAAAAATAAAGGTAATTGAAAAAACTCACTTAGCATAATTTCATCACTTTTGCTTAATCTCATTTTTAAGTGGCTGACCTTAAATTCAGATCAACCCCAAAATAAAAGACCTCTAGCAGAGATGTTTGTAATGCATTTCACATAAAAGAAGGAACATATGAGCCAACAATGGCAAGACAGAGCTCAACAGGATGCTCTTGCTTTGAAAATTTCATCCCTAATGCACACTGATTCAATTTTATCTACAGTCATCTTTTTTTAAAGGATCCAATCTTAAAAAGCCTTCCTCTTACACACAGCCTGACAAGCTCATTGGAAAAGCCTCTGAATATAGAGATACCTTATGAGCAGAAGTTTGGAAGACGGGATGTTTATATATTACGAGCTCAAACTATAAGCACAGCGGTACTCATCTGATTTTTCTAAACTCCTATGCCTACAAGACCTAAATAGGACAACCAGGTACATGATAGGAAGGACACCCACACACCAGTGCATCTCAGACTCAGAAGTTCTCCCTCAGGGGTCACTCCTGGTCAGATTTATTGGCACCCAGCAGTACTTTGCATCAACATGAGCAGGGCACCTTGTGTGTCAAGGAACACCACCACGTGAGCAAAGCTATGAGAAAGCAGCTCCACGTGGGAATGCTGAGCACACTGAGATCTACACTAGCAGGGATTAAGGTCAGTAAGCAATGCATTAAAGTCAATGCTGCCAGCCCCATGGGCCAAATGTCCTGTCTAAAAGCCTTCACGGCTGCCTGAGTCCATTTAAAATAAAAGAAGTAAGCAGAGAAAATAAACCATTTTTTCGTTTACAAGGGAAACAAAGTAATCTCTCCATGTCAATTCTGAATGGCAGAGAATAAACTCATTTTACCCAAATGTGAGCAGCACCTCCAGACTTCCCTACCGTTCTCTCCCCATTACTTACAGCATATAAAAAGGGCAATTTAACTGAAGGAGTTTATATTTGGGGCTTTTTTCAGCACTGTTTCCAGAAACTAGCAGATGTCGGTTAATGATCTTTAGACATTAGATCATAAACCACACTCATTTCAAACACTGCAATCCAAGTGATTATTTGTATATCATTAAGCAACATTCTCAGAACAAGCTCAGTATATTTCCTTATTCTTTCCTTTAAATATTACTTATTGTTTCACTTAAATATAAAAACATTGGATAACCTATAACCTTTTCTTTTCTTTTTTTTCCAATTTACAGACTACAGGCAAGGTTCTTACCTTCCTTTCATTCCCTCTTCTCAGCAAAGCAATATATAAGCACAGTGTCATTACAAAGTGCAACATTTCTTCAGCTTCACAACACATCGACAGACACAAAGCAGATGACATTTGTCCACACTGAAGCTCGGGATGAGCATTAGAACTGAGTCACGAGTTTCCTTCTTCACAGTTACACAGCACACTGGTCCTCACAAGGGGAATTCTATGCTTTAAACTCCAGAAATAGAATAAGTTTGTTTATTTGAAAGTGAAGATAGATGGGCTTGAGTCAGACTAGCATGAGTATTCCTGGGTGTGCATATATTTAGTAAGTAAACAAACTGTCTGTATTTTCAAACATAGAGAATCTGCACAGCTATATAAATAGATATATGTATGGAGAGATCAAGTCTTACATGCACCTAGGCATGTGTATCTACCTGTATACCAGCTATGCACTGATATTTAAAACTGCATAGTATATAATAATATCTGTTAAACAGTATAATACATATTAAGACATACACATATGCAAAGTAATATTCTCTTTCATAACACGAATTCAGATTCAGTTTTATCTAAGTATCTACTAGAAATATTAGCTAGGCCTCTGATTCACTAGAATCACACTTTAAAAATTAATTACATAATATATGCTGAAAAATGCCTAGATACATGACAGATAAATTAGTTTCATCTGAACACATGTAGTGTATGAAAGAAATTAATTTAATAAACATTGTGGCTCTCATCCTGCAAAAGCATAAGTCCCAGTGAGTTCAGTTGTAATAACTAAAATTATTCATAGGCAAAAGAGTTTGCAGATCAAGGCTATATATGCGATTTGGTTGTTACATTATGTTAATTTTTGGATCTACTATTTCACCATAAAATCTGACAAGGCAGAGTCATTTATGAGACATAAATATAGAGAATTGAATTATAGGGAGTCCTCTACATACATAACAAGATCAATTATTAATTAACATTCAGAGATGAAGATATGTTGCTGTAGAGAAATTACTTAAGGGCGTGTATTGACAATGCTGGTCATGGGCTGGGATCTTTTCCATTCCCTCCATATGGGCCATGGTGATTTAAACACAGCACCTGAATACAACCTATCGCCTCACACTTACAGCAAAGGGGGTCCTTTCCCCTTGTCCTCCCCACCACTGTTACACCCAATTACTGTCGCTGGAACAAGGCCCAGACATAGATCACATTATCCTGCTTAAAGGAAGATAAAATCTCACCCCCTGACTGCTGCTGTAATTCAGGTGCAGAACTACCTTTCTGCTGATCAGATCCTGTGCTGGTGCAGTCAGCAGAGCTCTGCTGGCAGTAATGGAGCTGTACAGATCCACACCTGTAAAAGACCCACCTCCCACATGCAGATTAGATCTAGGCCAACAGCAACCTGGTTGGACCGGTAGGATAAACCTCAGTAATTTAGATAATCTAAAAAATTGAGATTGAGTTTGATCATGTTATCCATACTTCCTCAGCAGCATATTCTTTCCTTTGGGGACTCACAGGGGGTAAGTCATACCATGGATCACATCAGTATGGGTTCATCTTTGAACTGTGGGCACCTCCCTCTGAGCTAGTCACTCACAGCTCCCTTCCCTGTTAACAGAGAGAAACACTTTTAGGGTGTGATGAATCTGATTTCTTCAGCTTTTCTATTTAAAGCTGAGATGATTCTTGTCCTAGAAATTCTTGTTTATCTCCACTGACTATGTAGGGTGACTAGCTCTCATGTGGGTGACAAAATTCCTCTCACCTATTTGACAGCTTCACTAGCAACAGTGCTCACACTTAGCAAAATAAAACACAAGTACCAAATGTTAACTAAAAACAAATCTTGAACAGACTAATACATGCATATTTCAAGATACAGATCTTAATACAAGGCAACATTAATACCCTGCTACTCTGTGCTTTCTGGCCAGAGTTTCAGGAGTATGTAATTGCACAGGAGCAAGTGACATCTATGAACAGCAGCAAAACTTGCTTTGTGTTCTGTTTCCAGTAGTCTTTACTGGAGGAGATTTTTTAAAGGACTACAAAAAACCAATTTCTCATAATCTTCCCCCCGCAAAGTCTTTCTGATCCTGAAATAGCCAGAAATTAGCTCTGTGAAGCATAAAAATTAACATGCCTCTACTAATGTGTTTTCACTAACTGTTACAAGTTTGCAACACAAGTCCACAGATGCCCCAACAAGGCAAAATGGGATTAAACAGGATCCCCCAACAAGGTTAAATATAGGAAACTGTTTTTTGTAATGCTGTATCCACAACCTTAAGCAGCCTGATGGAGACACCAACCCACAGCTGATCAGGTCACCTCCACCTTTGGCTTCATTTTGCTGAACCCTTAAAAGCCTTGTCCCATATATTCCACGGAGCTGTCCCCTATTCCCCTTCAGCATTTGTAGTTACCATAGAAATAATGAATTTTCCTAGGTGGTTAATAAAAACTACAAAAGGAATCAGCTCCAGATGGGTTACAAAATTTATGCCTTCCCCACCACCTTTCAGGCATTAACATTAGAAAGCTTTCTCAAGACAGAGGAGGTTAGAATAGATGACAGAGAATACAGTGGAAAATACCAATGTAATGCAAGCATAAATGCCATTAATAAATCACAGGACCAGCACATAACTGCACATAGCAATTCCCAGAAAGATTGTCCTAATCAATAATAAATACATAACTCCTCTGAGTTTGCTAATTCATTTCTGAGCAGTATGGACCCACTCCCTAATTTCAAAGCACTGTCCTCTAACTCTTTGTGCTATGTAAAGCACACATTTGGACATGCTGAATTCTCTAATTAGTCTATAAATACTTGACTTTTACCCACTGCTTTGGTAAGTGTGATAATTGCTGAGGAAAGGCCAAAGCATTTATGGTCAATCAGATGATGAGGAAAGGAATATGGCCCTTTCAGCAAGTAAAATGTAAGGCATTTTGTGGCAAAGCAGAAGCTATTAGCAGGATCAATAATTCTCCTAGTACCTTAATAAATCATTATATCAAAGAACAGTTGCAGGATGAAGAAAATCTCATTCTACCAACAAGGATGCTTCCAAATCAACAAATAAAACATCATTTAAATTACAAAGACCTAATTGGTGTACAAAGGCAAACGGCAAGCATAGAATACAGCCTCTGATGCTAGGCATGTAAACATTTTAAATCATTAGTGAAGGAAGAAAAGCAGAAAGACAAAGAAACAGCTATGCTAAGAGCTCTCCACACATAATTTGCAAATTGGTAAATATGCATGAATCCACCACACCGTAGCTGACTGATGGCACCATGTTTGGTGTAGATATCAGAGCTGGCAGAAACAGAAGAGCACCTGGAAAACAGGATGGCCTTTAATATCTCTATTGATGCATTGAAAAGGAAGCCCCTTGCTGTTATTTGCATTGAGGCTTTTTCCCTTCCCCTCCTTAGCTATAAAAGAATCAGCTAAGATTTGTAAACGTCAGAATGAGAGAAGCCATATTCCAATGGCTACTTTCGAACAAGGGAAGTTCTCTCAGCAGACATTGCACATCACTGCTTACCCGATACAGCCACCATCACACGCACCCACAAAGCCCACTTAGCCACGTGACACAAATTAGAGCTTTGTCCAAGAAATGACTGGGGGACCATGATCATGTCCTGCACAGCAGGAAACCCTCCTACACGTATACGTATTTATATGTGTATATATATGGGTACACCTATATGGCTCTGAGAAGAAGCTAAGGCTCACAGTGTTGCAAAGCTACATGTTGCTATGGAGCACACTTCTGCACTGCTTGTGAGCAGCCACCAGCACCTTTTTTGGAAATGCCAACTCACAGGGCTTTTGTTTTACAGAGTAACCTTTAAATCTAATAGAGAAATTATATAACTTAGTGGGGAGAGAGCCACTAGAGCAACACCAGCCCTTGAGTTCCACCAGGAGAAAAATGTAATATACTGTTGTAAGCAGCATTTGGGTTTATTCTTTTGTTTCAGTAACCTTTAGCTCTGTATTGAAGGAATATTACAGAAAAGCAAATGCTTCTCTGTTGTTCAATCACTACTTTTGATTCCTGTCACAACTTTGGAAGTTTACTCCTAAGTTATTTGGAGGTAAAATCATTGCCTTTGTGAAGAAGAATCATTGGTTGAAGGAATTTCACTGTGGAATTCAAAGTGGGTACTCTTTGGTTCTCCAGTTCGTATTTCATAAGCTTCTAATTCCATAGACGTGATACTTTAGAAGGTCAATTGTCATATGTCTGGAAAGCTGACAAGAAAGTAAACAATGCCAAAGAGAAGTTGAAAAGGAGCATCCTGTTGCTACATGCTATCTCCTCACTCCACTTCAAACAGCAGACACCTTACCCTTCTCTGGAATTCTCTGGAAAAGCAGTTTTGGCCATATGGCAATACACCTTAAAGGGTTCTGGTCATCTGCATTTCCACCATATGGCTGGCTCTTTGAGTTAAATATATACAGAAAAATAGACAATGCCCAATTTTTTCAGGCTCTGAATTCTCTATAGAGATGTATTTATTTTCCCAAACTGTAATTTATTCTGGAAAGAAAAATGGTTCACTCTCTCCATACGTTATGTCTCAAATCAGTTTGTTGGCTGATCCTCCTGTTGTACAAAACATATCAATCCTGCTTTACAGAGAATAATATGCCAACTTTAGTAGTAAGGAAACTGCTGTAGTTTCTATACTTAACTGCCTATAGGCATCCCAAGAGTTCCGCCTCTCTTCCTGGGGACATCATGTATTCCTCAACTCATCTCATGCCTACTAACACATATCAACATAATTTCTCTGGTAGCATCCCAGGACTATTTCAAACAGCAATTGGAAATACCTTTTTTTGTCTGCATCCCAATATATTACTTTTTGCTTGGCATGTATCAGCTTTGTGGACTGTAAACCTCTCAAGGCGGGGACTACTCCTATTAGTTTATGTCCTTAGTGGCCTAAAGGCATTATCATCTTTATTCATCAAATTATCAGCAGCTGAGGGGATCACTGTGAGCACGACCCAAACTTCAGCGATCACGTCCAACGGGATCGCAGGGGGAAGGCTAATGAAGTCTGTGTGCCCTTTCAATTCTATTATCATAAACGTCTTTCTTTTTCCAGTACAGTAAAAAGACAGACTAGCTCTTCAAATAAATAACCAAGAGTGATTGGGATGGTAGTAAATGGATTCAGCAAAGATTCAGGATTTTCTTATTCTAGTCAGCCTGAACAATTAATTAACAGCTTCCTTCTTTGTCATTAATTTTGTTGCCATAGTAGTCTCTGTAAGTGGTTTCTAACAAACAAGGAAGATTTATCTGTCACACTCTAAATCGATCAGAAAATGAATGATTTCACATTCATTTTTGTTTGATAATGATGGGTAAAGCACAGTGAATCATTACAACAGGGTTTTCTGAGAAGTATAATGTGTCTGTTATCTTAAAAAGCAATCCTAAAGAACAGGCCCAGAGATTAAAAGTGAAGTGCCAGTTCTATGTAAACAAAATACTGTCTCCATTAAGAAATGACAACAATTTATAAATATTAAATAGAAAAAAGTTTCTAGACTTTTAAAACTCAAATTAAGCATATTTTTCTTGGATATAAACACTTCCATGCACTATTTTTTGCTCCAAGTTCACAGCTGGTAAGAAACCATGGAGAAAAACATAGTAAGATAATTTCCTAAAAAACAGAGTTAGAATTAACTAGTTTAAACAAAGGAATTTTTTTCTACGTTAGTTTGCTTGGATTGTAAAAAGAACAGCAATCTAAAAGGGAGAAAGCAGGGGGAGGTACATGTCTGCAAACTAAATTCAGACTAAGTTCTGGCCATCATCATGTGGCAGGGGTTTGGACATGTTTAGAGAACTACAGGCTGCAACCTGCAAATTGGATCAATATGTTTCTTGCCTGATAAATTCCAGGAGGGAGATAACGGGTCCATTATTGGAAAAGATTGTTGTTGCCTTTCTTCTAGAGGACAAGGTGACAGATTCTCTTAAAGTGGTAACGGCTCTTTGCTTCTTCACCAAACAATGCTTTGAAAAGGAGAGTCATTTCAAACGTTGTCCAATCTATAATCTGTCTCAGCTGGAGTGGGGAGCAGAGAAGAGTTGGCAACATAGTCAAATTACTCAGATTTCGTTAATTAAGAAGTCAGTAATAATCCCAAGGGCAAGATGCTCCAGTCACATCAGTTGACTCTTTCCACCAAGAAAAACAAAACAAACATGAAGGCACAACAGGACTTAATATTCCTCATAGTTGTCATTTTCTACAGCCAAGCCCGAGTGGCCTTGAATATTCTGTCACACTATTGATACTCAAGGTAATTAGCTCAGCTACAGACCATAGCACAGTTAAACCTTATTGAGATCAAATTTTTTTGTTCTTTATCTCACCTCTTGAAAGACCTAAAGTGAAAATTTTTGGTCATCTCCCACACTGAACAAGGAATATGAACAACAAAGTGCTGGAGAGATCATGCAGTCATGAAAGCAGTGATGCCACAAATACAGAAAGACATGACATCAAGAACATGCAAAATTTTTAATTTTCTAGTAAAAATGTTTCCATCAGTTTACAAATTCACTTTTTTTATTGTTCAATTTCTCTCCTGGGACAGGCTCCTATAAGCTCCTGAACTGTGGAGACAAAACACATAGAAACAGGGGGACTAAGGAGCAGGGATTTGCCTCTGATAACAGCACTGCACTGAGGGATGTAAAGTTCTTGATGCTGGTGAATAGCACAGGGCCTTGTTTTTGACCCATTTCCCCCTTCAGCACATCCTCCCAGCTGCCTCAGTTCAATCATTTGCCTGGCCATACCCAAAACCATACTAGGGTCATTAAAAAAAATCTTTCCAAAAAATGGTTCTTTTAACATTAATAATTTCTCAGTTCCCACTTACAAAGAATCTGCTGAGCCTTGAAGCTCTGCCGAAGGGAGGGCAACCTCTGGTGATGAGTGTGGAAATGAGAGCTTGAAGGCAATATGCTCCCAGATCAGATCTGTGTAATACAGCATCAAAATAATACAAAAATGCAGCGTAAGTGCAAAGAGCAAGTCTGATCCTCATTCACTGCATTTATTTTCAACCGAACCCCTGCCTGTCCATCTATTACACCTTCCCTGGCAGACCAGGGGCAGTAGCAAATCCAAACCCACTTTGGAGCCAGCACAGAAGTTGGAGAGAAGTCACGAGAAGTAATTTCATTACTGGAAGTTTAATGAAAACCAGCAGCCGGGCGGCGAAGCTGCACACAACTTGCTGCCTGGGGAGAGGGGGGCAGGCAGAGCAGCCAAGGTGGGCTGTGCCTGGGAAGAGCCGATGGGCAACCCTGCCAGCCGCCACTGACTGCACCTTCACAGCAGGATGGGGACCCGAGGGGCAGCCGGGAAACTGAGGCGGGACTTCTGAGGGACAGGGGACATTAATTCACTGAAGGAGGCTTCTTCTCTGCTCACAGAGTACTTTGTTTCCAGGGCTCTGTGGTGCTTCAAAAGTTGTGCAAAGTACCATAGCAGGTGCCTGCATGGTGTGGGTGATGACACCAGCCCGCTGAGTGTTCTGTTCTGCTCTGTGCCGGAGACTACTGGAAGCCACATAAACTCACCAGCAGCACTGAGGCCAAGTTGGCTGCACTGAGTCAGAGCTAATGAACACTGCCAATCAAGGCAATTATCAGCTTGTACTCAGCATCTTGCTAACTGTGCTACACAGTTTCTGGTTGGCTTGGAAAATGGACAGAGGGAACTCCACTGTGTGGAGGCAGACCCTTAGCGGTAAGGCCTAGGGACTCTCACCGAGCACCTGAATCCTGCTAGACTGAAATATGAACCAAGGATTTCAACTTTGGGGCAAATTAATTCTGCAGAGGGGAGTACAAATGGAGAACTATGGAAGTGAGGAAAAGCCTCTGGACCAGCCACAGGCTAAGTTAGAACTCTCTACTTTGACTTAGGCTCCACAGTCTTAAGCACATTGTGCATTCAGTGGTGAGACTGTCAGCAGTCAAGTGAATTTTCAGAACATGCAGTGAAACATCTCCAAAGAAACAAAATGCTGCCATGAGGGGAATCCCCGATCCTGTGGGGACTTTTTATAACTTTATGACCCAAAAATACTATATTGCATTTGGCTAACAAACACTGACTTTTTTTCTGCAAGCTGCCTGCTGACTGTATGGCTCTTGACAAACTTCCTAGACAGCAATCCCAACTCACTTCAACCTACAGATAGAGCTACAGAGGTGGAAAATCAAAGATGCATTAATGGTGGAAGGATTGCAGGAGTGACCACTACAAAATCTGGAGGCAAAGGCCTCTAGCATTAAAGGGGAATGTTCCTGGAAGGATTATAGAAAGATCTGAGGCTCAAAATGCTTCATGCCCCAGAAGAGGAGAACAACCAGATCTCTCTGTATATCTACCCTTCACTGGGACCAGATTTGGCGTTTGATTGATCTCACTCATGTGTGACAGACACAAGAACCCGACAGGAGCTGGTCTGCAGAACTTTGTCCAGGATTTCAGAAACATTGCTGAATAGCTCGCACACTCCTCCAAAAAACCCAAACAAACAAATAAACAAACAAATACCCACAACCACCACCACCACCACCACCAAAAAAACACAAAAAACAAAAAACAAAACAAAACAAAAACAAAAAACAAAAAAACAAAAAAAACCCCAAACAAAAACAAACAAAAAAAACAAACAAACAAACAAAAAAAACCAAAAAACAAACAAACAAAAAACCAAACAAAAACAAAAACAAAAACAAAAACAAACCCCAAAAAAACAACACCCCACCAAAAACAAAAACAAACAAACCACCAATAACAAAAACCCAACAAAAAACAAAAACACCAGCAAAAATATAGGTATCTTGGGCAATGGTATAAGAACTCATAGCAGAATAGACTATGTTAATCATCTCCTCTCCCTTCTCCCCTTGTTTTCTTCTCACCTCAAAAGAGTAAAAAAGCTGGGTGAAGAGAGGAACACAGGATGTTTTCATGGACTGACAGGAATACAGAACATCATGATTAACTAAAGTGAATTACTGGCCCTAAAATATTAAAGAATGGCATTATGAAGCAATTAGGTCCTTTAAGAAAAAGACATTATATCAGTCAATTTTACAAACAGGGGAATACAAATATTACAGACTCAGTCCTCTCCTAGATTTAATATTTGACCTTTGCTTTAAAGATCCTTGGTTCCTCTGAAATGTTTTCATTCATTCTCTTTGGTGCTGGTTCTTGTTTCAATGAGATCAAGTCAGTTTTTCCCTGAGACTGTAAGGATAGGGACATCTGTGTGCTACCAGTCAAGTACTGTCTTAACTACCTTCAACTGCTCCTGTAATTCTAGTGCCTCTGTGAAGTCCCACAGTATGAAAATTGTACTTTGTCTTTCAAAGCCCTTCATCTAGTCTGTGAAAAACTTCTGTGTGCTTTTGTTGCGGGCTGTAAAGGTAGGAAGACTTCCTAAGAAAACCACTAAGTGCAACAGTAAGAAACCACTATTAGCAAAAGGGAGAAGAGAGTTGGTTTGCCACACATCAGGAGGAAAAGCTATATGCAGGATCAGTGGTGATCAGAGAGCCAACAACAGTTAACACTGAAGACAAAGGAATGGCAATTCAGTTCATAATAGGAAAAAATAGATTAGAGAGAACTGAGATAACTGAAAACATTTCAAATTGTCCAGGCCTTATTAATCTCACTCTAGAATTCATACATCACTGACTGAGAAAATCTTAGAGCTGCTGGCAATTAACTTTGAGAGGTGAGGTCAGAAACAGTTAACTCAGCAAACACTCAGTGGCAAATAACCAAATAGGCTTGTCTTGCTGTGCAAGACCTGAGGTTAGCCAGTAGATCACAAGCTTCAGTGGTCACTGTCACATATGTATGAATATCTGATTGGAAATAGAAAGGAGAATGTTATCTACAAGACACAAGAGGGAATTCTCCTTTATTACTTTGTTTTGGAAAGAGTTCAACCATAAGCTTAGGTGAAGTGTTGGATGTCACATTTTAAGGAGGATGTAACCGACTAACAGTAAGTACTCTTAAAAACATGACATAAAATTGAAGGAATAATTTGTTGATTAATGCAAAGAAGACAAAACTTGGGGAAACATGACAAAACACTGAAAATTTCAAATGTGGTTGCAAAACCAAAGATAATACCATATTCCTGTTCACTGCAGGTAGGAGAGAAGTAACACACATGTTAAGAAAAGAAAAAAAAGCATTTTTCTAATTTTAAGGAAAATTAGGCATTGGAATGAGTTGCTCAGGGAATCCATCAGTGGAGGCCCTCAGAAATGGGTCAGCCACAGCTGTAATGGGAAGAGTGTCAGTACAATCAATATAGCTGCAGGACCCTCAAGCTACTTCCTAATTTTCTAGGATAGTTCTAGGGAAAAAAACCTGTGGCTACTTAGATGAAAATAATTTTTTTTAGTTCTAGGATATTTTGAGCAATAGTATGTATCACCTTTTCCTTGGTTAATTTTTAATAGTGTTCTGAAGGCTCAAAGTTAGAGTAGCTTGACCCAAGATATTCCTTCATCTTTCTACTTTCATTTTTGCTGTTTGAGCAAAGCTGGTCAAGCTTTCCTCAGATTCTCATAACGCTTCTGGAACACAATATTCAGTGGTCTTTGGGGTTTTTTTTCTGAATGTGGGATCAGTGACATTAAGTAGGAACACATTCTTTCCTGAATGGTTGCTCACAGCCATTTTTGCTTCATTTCTTACATCTAGTCAAAGAACCATATTAAAGTTGACGTGATTTCCTCTAAGTTTTGCATTTTGATTCTGGTTAGTTTTTTAAATTGTGGCATCTAGTAGTCACTTTCTCTGTATTTTCCCTTTTCTGAAGTGATAATTCACCCTGGAAACCTGAGTCATTCCGGAGCAGTATATCTTGGGACACCCAACCCCAGAAGTGCTGTATGTGCTATACCTCTGCCTAGAAGGAAGGCTGGAACTGTACCAACATCAAGACTTTGCCTTACTATTACGTATGATGTTGATTTGAATTTGCTCATCTTTGAGTTCTGAAGTTGAACAAAGCTTGGTCCTAAATTAGGCTGACATAAAAGAGCTTTTACAAGGCTGGCAAAAATGAGCTGAATACTTATCACAGGCAGCTTCTAATGCTGATAGCATTGTGAATATATTAATTTCAGGATCAAACTCGCCACCATTCAGAAATTATGTGGCCAGTAGGATTAGGGTAGTGACCATCCCCCTGCACTCAGCACTGTTGAGGCCACACCTCAAGTGCTGTGTTCAGTTCTGGACCCCTCAGGTGCTGGGGCATGTCCAGAGAAGAGCAAGGAAGATGGTGAAGGTTCTAAAGCACAAGTCCTATGAGGAGTGGCTGAGAGAGCTGGGGTTGTTTGGCCTGGAGGAGGCTCAGGGGGATCTTATTGATCTCTACAATTGCCTGGAAGGAGGTTGTACTGAGGTGGGGTTCTCTTCTCCCAAGTAACAAGTGACAGGACAAGAGGAAATGGCCTCAAGTTGCACCAGGAGAGGTTTAGTTTGGCTATTAGGAGAAATTTCTTCATTGGAAGAGGTTGCCCAGGGAAAGCAGTGGAGTCATCTATCCCTGGAGGTACTTAAAAGACATGTAGATGTGGCAGATAGGGACACGATTTAGTGGTGGACTCAGCAGTGCTGGGGTAAGGGTTGGACTTGGTGATCTTGAAGGTCTTTTTCAACCTAAGTGATTCTAAGATTTTATTATTTGCTCTCATGTAAACTAATCCAAAACATCCTTTAATGTTTACTATTTGAACAGGTAGCCTTTCTATATACTTTAGCTAAAAAGCAGGAGAAAAGGACATAAACCTGCCAACATTGTGCTGTGCTGTGGTGTGAAAAATAAAGGTTTGGTTTTTAAATGTTCATTTTGGTTGGTGCTTGGCCATATGAACAGTCCTTATTTTTAAAGTACTATCTCTTCAAGTTTCACTGCTGCTTCTGGAGACTTGAACTGGAGTGGTGGCAGTGGATTACTCCTCTCAGCTGGAGAAGATGTTTTAACTGCCTTTCAGAAGTTAAATCAATTCATATCTCTCTGTATATGGCAACAGACTCTCACTGGAGCTGTAGCTTATGACTTTTATCTTATTGTCACACCTGCTTCGGTCAAGGGGATTACTCCTTCTGGAAGGTGTCAATACTGATGATGCTCAGTTGAACAGCTGTCCTCCCTCTTCGATTATTATTATTCATGATGTGTGATTGATTCTTCTGAGGGCCTCAGGGATAAAAAACTTAGCAGTTCTTTGCTGTCTTTCTTTTAGAAAGACCTAATGGACAATTATTGTTTCTGAAATGTGCTATGGCCTCCATTTCCCCTCATCTATTGTTCCGCTATCTCTGTACAGGCAGAATGTGGGCAATGAAAAGGTGCAAGATGTGCCATTATCCATATGCTGAGAGTCATCAGTTGCACACTTAGTGCTTCTCCAACAGCGTCATTCATTACCCAGTATCATACTGAGAGAGTTTAACTGATGGAAGAGAGAGAAGGCCCTAGCAGCAACTCCACTTACACACAGCTGAGGCACAATATGGGTTGGGGTCATTTTAGCTGAAGGTGCATCTCCACAATTAATTATTGAAATTTTAAATTCTGAGATTATTTTACATAATTTGTATTATCTGAAAGTCATACTGACTATATTCAACTTCTTAATGCTGGCACTTGTATCTAGAAGTTAGTAACACATGGAAGGATGAAGACAGGAGAAAGTATTTCAAATGAGACCTATAAGATCTGCAAATGCTTATTCTGAAAAATAGATGAACCACCCAAATCAGCTACAATGTAAAGTCATTTTCCCTTCTAATATTTGAAAGATTACCATAAAGAAAGTTCTGTTCAACTGTTCTCTAGCTTCACTATAAATAAGGCACCAAATGGCTTCCTATGGAGCAAATAGAGCTTAAGGCAGATTTTAGAAATATCCAAGTGTTGTGCAGGTCTGGAAGAGACTACATAGGGTGGCACTGAAATATTCCTCACTGGAAGATTAGACAAACATCTCTCCCTGTTTATCTAGACAACTCTGCTCTTGCTGTTAGTGAAGGCAAATGAGCCAAATTATCTTTGGTGTCCCTAAGGTGTTCTTGACCATTGGCACTAAAGATCTCCCTTCTTTTTATGTTATGCCCCAGGCATTCAGATCGGCAAAGGTTATCATCAAAGTGCCACTTTAAGGCAGGAGATGCTGGCACTGGAGTGAGGCAAGTGAAGAGCCATACTCCTCATCTGAGCCTATGAAAACTTTGTGTAGTTTGCAGGAGTCTCTCAACTGGTTTACCATTCTTTTGGGAAGTAGCTATCATTAAACAACAGGGAAGTATTTAACGATGTTTTTGGACTGTTCCTTCAGCAG
Source organism: Chaetops frenatus (assembly GCA_013400775.1). Classification (NCBI taxonomy): domain Eukaryota; kingdom Metazoa; phylum Chordata; class Aves; order Passeriformes; family Picathartidae; genus Chaetops; species Chaetops frenatus. The sequence goes on along the minus strand of VZTR01029184.1, from coordinate 22,429 downwards.
AGGAGGTACTTGCAACCATTCCTAGAAATATCGTGACAAGAACTCAACACATAAAAGTCAGTGGAAGGTTAATCTGCTTTCTGGTTTGGTTGCTGGTTTGTTTTCCCTGCATACATGTGAATTTCAGTCTCTTGCAGTTCCTCTGGCCATAGCTCTTACTCAGGTAAGCAAACTGACATTCTAGATTTTCTAATAATAACTTGTTCTGTGTCTTGCTATAGGCAACAAAAAACCAGAGCTGGTAACAGACACTCTGAGCCACCATTTAAAAGTAAAAATAAAAAATGCATATAAAATCATTGAATTGCTGAGGTTGGAAAAGACCTCCACGGTTGTCAAGTCCAACTGTTAACCCAGCATGGCCATGTTCACCACTAACCATGTCCCTAAGTGCCACATAACCACGTTTTTTGGACATTTCCAGGAATGATGATTCTACCACCTCCTTGGATAGCCTGTTCCAGTGCTGGACAATCTTACCTGTGAAGAACTTTTTCTTAATATCCAATCTAAACCTTCCCTGGTGCAACCTGAGTATGTTTCCTCTCACCCCACCACTTGTTACATGGGAGAAGAGACAGAGTTCCACCTCACTGCAATCTCCTTTCACACAGTTTTAGATAGTGGTAAGGTCTCTTCTGAGCCTCCTTTTTTTTCAGACTAAACACCCCCAGCTCCCTCAGTCACTCCTTGTAAGAGTTGTGCTCAAGTCCTTGCACCAGCTTCATTGTGTTTATAATTGGCTGGCACATAAGACTCCTGTTTTGGACACAACAGTCTTTACAAAATCACAGTCTTTACAAAATCAGTCTTGTTTGAGTTTCTGTTCTAATAAAATACAACTGTCCCTCCATGGCAGCTTTGTGAGACCTACTTTGCCCATTTTCCCATTTTATCCTCCCATATTTCCTTCAAGCATCTAGCTCACAGATTTTCTCCAGCTACCAATCTATTTTGTTTCCATCTTTTCTATAATTCAAATATATGCATCAAATAGACACATGCCATATTTCCAGGCAGTAACATCCCCTTTTCTTCCTTCCTTTTTGTAGCCAGGTAATTTACATGTAAGATACATAAAGATAACTGTGCTCCTCCGCAGTCCTGGTTTATGCATCAGCTCTCTTCTGCTTTCTCATTGCAACCTTCTGTTGGAGCCCCTGGTGGGTCAGCTGAGCCCTGAGCAAAGCCCGGTGGCACAGAGAGCTTGGCCTTTCTGCCAGCATGGCTTTAAGGTCAGCATTTTTACCCAGTGCAGCAGCAGGTCCGTGTGCAGCACCGCTATGGAGATCGAAGGTACGGCTGCCATGACTACATGCTAAGGTGGAGAAATGTCCTCCCTAGACTCTTCCTCTGCCTTCTCCCTTACCCTCCTATGTTTTTTGACAGATTGGTGTTTTGCCAGTTGTGACTTTTTCGCTTGAGAAGCAGCGAGACAGTGGAGCAGTGCTCCCCCCACCAAACTTCCCCAGAAGCCAGCCCATGCTGACCGTGTGCCCAGGAGGTTGTAACAGGAGGACAGGGCAGAGGAGCCCAGCCCCAGGAGTCAGAGGCTTCTCATCCCATGCAGTGCCTATGAACCGTTTTCACCACTTTTGTTTTCCTCTGCTCCCTGCAAAACCAAGATACTTGTTTCACCACAGGGGTGCCAAGGGCAAAGGTTTGAGAACAGTCCAAGAGGTATTTTGTGATCCCAACAGAAAAACTTTAGAAACTCAAGCAATAAATTAATAAAATGCCAAGAAAGCAAGAACAAGTAATAAAGATCTCAGGAAAAAAGAGGCCTCTCTGGAGAATGGGTTGAGGGATCATATGCCAGAAATAAACAAGAGATTAAGAAAACACGAGGAGGAGATACAAATGACAAAGAAATACTTGAAATTTGCAGTGAAAGACATGGGATAAATGGAAATAGCTGACCCAGGTTAAACTAATTATTTAGCTAGATCACTATCCTGTTTCCCTTCAATGTCAATACCAGATGCTGTGGAGAAGTGGTTCAAGAGATACCTACATAGTTGCAGAAGAAGCTTCTACCGGACCCCAGGCTGAGGATCAGTGAGTTCAGCTTTCCATCACTGCTGTGTAACTGCTGTAACTGCTTTATAAAGGTATAGTATGAAAAATATATCTGTGATGGCATTCCCATTTATGTAAATATCTATTTCTGGCAACACCTTTTGATAATACCCCAGGACAATAATTTCCAAGGGGAAATTACACCTCTATCTCCTTTTCAGTAGAACTGTCTTGCCTTTTAATTTAATTGGTTTTCCTTTCCTTCTGCATTATAATGAAGGTGCAGCACACCCATACCCATAAATGGCGCAATACTAATTTGTATGTACATCGCTATTTCCCAAGAACTAGACTGCTGAACAAGGAAACTTTTAAAAGGTGTTTTAGACAAATTGCTTGCCTAAAACTTCTCCACATGGCAGCTGTTGATTGCATTTGTATCACATTATTAAGACACAGGCCCAACCTCACTTTGTTTTGGCAATTTCAGCAGTAACTCTTGGAAGGCTTAGGTGAGCCATGATTCAAACAACACTCATAGACAGGCCTGGAAAGGAAGATTTTATAAAGCTGCTGTTGCTACTAGTAAAGTAAAGTAGCCAAATGCCAACACTGCAACTAGTTTTCTCCCTTTATCCCAAACGTCTTCCAGTGTTTTGCACTTCTTTCTCCCCACACCCTGTCAAAGAAAACCACAAGTTTTGCCTGAAGGGATATCATTATTAAAGAAAGAAGCAGTGCAGTCAAAGCTTTAGGATGACACAGACCATTCAACAGTTGTTCAATTACACTGAAAAGCTACTTATTTTTGAACACAGAGCTTTCACTCAACACAGGCCCAAGGCACCACTATCAGATTTGTATCTGCAGTATCTCAACCAGTCTGATGTAGGGCTTTCGCTTATTACAGAAGCTGTGCCCTTGCGTGAGGTTTACATCTAGGTTCAAAGAGTTTCTAAAGTGTCTTGGAGCTGTGTTGGCTTTAAAAGGTATTACCAAATCATAATCATTTCCAAGAATGAATTAAAAGTTGTTTTGGATACCTCTCATCTCCTAAATCCATCTGATTGTTTAAGGTTTACAGGCTACTTTCCCTGCAGAATTCCTACAGACCAATAAAACAGTATGTGACTACAAATGCAACAAGAAAAGCAGTAACACCCAAAGCACTCCAAGGTAAACCAAGCAAGTGAAATACAGCATATTCCAAAATTAACATTTTTGAAAATTATTATTTAGGGCATACAATTCCTACAGACCCTGAGTGTGACTGATAGCAGGGTATGACCACTCAGATGGAAAAGTTGATTCCCACAGGTTTTTTCTTAACAGTTTTCTATAAAAATGCTGTTCAGTTCTAGCTTTGAAAGCAGTAAGAAATCAAATTTTTCTCAGTTATATAGCTGCATAGAAAAACATATTGAAATGCAGGGGAGTGTTTTCTGCCCTCTAAATCAGAGTGATTGCTGGCCACACTATCATTTCAGCTGACAAGGACATAGCATAAGCTACAGGCTTCTCACCACTCCTTGCCATGCTGACACTACAGGAGTCAAGCCATTATTACTATGCTCTTTTTACAGTCTCTTAAATATAAACCTTTTTTTTTTTCTTTTTTGTAAACTTTCCATGAACCTGAGCTCCTCCTGACCCAAAAGCCTCAGTAATTCTGTTGACCCTCTGCTAAGCATGCTTCTGAAAACATCCACAGCTGTAACTGTGGTCAGCTGCTCACATATGAGCAACCTGGGTGGAAGCAATCGATTGCAGGGCCTTTTAGGGTAATGCAGCTCCAAAATATACTGAAAGGCATAGCAGTGAGAAGAAAATGACATACAGGCCCAATTCCTTTCTGCAGTTCAACTCTATAAACTGCAGTCATTCACTTCGAAGGAAAGACAAATGGGTTACTCTACATCTATACAACAGTAACAGAAGAGAGTTATGTCCTAAGCATCTGGCGAGAAACAAAAATAATTTTTCACAACATTTTCTCCAGCATAAAATTAGACTTGGTTTGCAGGCACTGAGATAAAAAAGGTAACAAGTCAGCACAGGGGTCTACATGCTGAAATACTGTCCTGGTTCCAGCCAGGGCAGGTTAATTTTTGCAGTAGACAAGACAGGATATTGCTAGGACCCAGGGGTTACTCTATATCACCTCAGGTCATCCTCCAAGGACAGGGGGAAGGGCTCACATCTGGACTGGGGTATCCTGGCAGAGGGAGTGGTCATGTCAGAGGTTTCCACGGTGTCAGCAAGACTTTCTCTTACACACTCTGTCATTAGTATTGTTGCTGTTACTGTTCTCTTATCTCATTGCTGTTTCCAGTAAATTGTTCTTATCTCAATCTCTGATCTTTACCTTTTACCTTNTATGCCTCTAATTCTCTCCATCCTATCCCAGAGGAGGTCAGGGAGAGAGTTGGTTTAGGGAGCAGCATATAGTTTGGAGTGGTTTCAGTGGGAACGCTACACTGGAGAATACCATGCCTAAACCATGACAAATACTCAGAACTCAATATAGTTTACAGACCTGTACACAGGGAGGTAACTTCTCACTGGCCCCATCACAGTATTTCCAAAGGAACGTTACAAATTCTCATGGCCAATCCTGCAAAAGGTGGAAAGGAGAGTTAAAATCAGGAAGTTTCCAAACGAAAAGCAAATAAGATCAGCTGTCTCCTTGGATACACAATGCTAAAAGTCAGAGTAGAATTGGTTGAGAGGATGTTAAACATTTTACACTACAGGAGCAGCTAGATCATAACAATTATATAAATATAGCAAAATCCAAGTTAAATAAAATGCAAAGTGGTAAGTTGTTTTTAAAGATACGTTTCAGGGTAAAAATGCAATGACTATATGGGACTGGATGAGAAGAAAAGAGAGAATACTGCACAAATTTATATTCCCTTTCAACTGTCTGTAATACAGACCTTAAAGTGCATTTTCAAACATACAGCATATCAAAGAACCAGACGCTTCTTTCTAGCCATGGCACTTCTAGGCTTTTGGGAAAGGAAAGCAGAAATAGTCTAATGGAACTGTGCTGTGTGACAAAGCATCTACTGTTGGGTTCTGCCCAACATCAATAAACAATTGTTTTTGCTTTAAATGAAGGAAAGAATTTCAGCAGTAAACCAATGCTTCACATCTTGCATGGATTCTTCAACAGAATAAAAACAAACCCATCTTTTCACACCTCCTGCAAGTGCTATTCCAAGTCAAAACACAAGTCATAGCCTGAGATCTATCAGTTGCTAAGTTTTCGATCACGACAACCATGATACCATGATCCATAAGGGATGGTGATACACAAGACACTAAGGCTTCCTGTGATACTCCCCGCTGGAATCCATACTCATTTTTGTAAGGATAATTATCTGGGTATCCCTGAGACCAATTTTGGCACTTTTTGTATAAATATCACCTCTTGCATAAGACATGAAATTTAAAATCATCTCATTCACAGATACCATTGAGTCACTTCATTACCTCTGAGAGAGATATAAATTATGCATTCTTTGATTCTCTTTAAAATTTAGATGCACAAGAGGACACAGAAAAATCTAAATGGTACTAAAAATATAAAGCATTCAAGAAATAAACAATAACTTGTATGTTGCTAACAGCTACAGTGCTCTGAAGGCTCCCTGCCTGGTCAAGAAAAGCACATAAAGCACTGAAACGTAACAGCAGGCCTCCATGCTAATGGCTGCTAGTGACAAGGGCTCATTGAATGTCACTGCTTCACATACTGTGTACTGTTCATTTCTCTTATCTGTGTGACCTCTCTTTTGAAATGACTGATGAAACTCGCCTGAATTAGCATCTTCGTTTCTGGGCATTTGCCACCTAGAAGGCATTTAGTAACATCTCTACTAAATACAAAAGTAAAGCATGGGCAAAAAAGATCATAATCTTAAAAAAAAAAAAAACAATCACTTTGTCTGTTAAAGAATTCTCAGTGTGTAATGCAAAAGGGCTGCTTCTCTAAAGCCTCCTTGTTAGGTTATTTTCTTACCTTGACACCCTTCAGGAGTAGTGGCTTGTCACAATACATGCATTCACATTGCATACTTGGCTAACATTTTCATAATTGGTGTGAATAAAAAGAAATAGCTGTTACTGCAAGAAAAAAAAAAAAAAAAAAAAATAAGAAATGCCTCTGTTCTGATGCCCTGCTGCTATGATGACCTATTTCACACTAGCATCTGTTCTCTTCTCATGAACCACTCCAGATGTAAGCTGGCAAAACAGCACTGCAAGTATGTTACCCAGACGTCCACTGAGTGCTGCAGATGTTTCCTTCTATGCTTCACATTTTATGTGTGCCTGATTAATTTTTTCATTATTATCTCAACTACTTGGCCCACAGATTTTCCTATGAAGTTTGCAGAATCCAGGATCTAATCTGCAGCCATAAGGAGCAGCTCCCCTTGTGTAAACAGGTTCATTAATGTCTGGAATAACCAGTCAACAGAGCCTTAGTCTGAATTGCCAAAAGAAATGCAAACTTCAGTCATGTATTATGCCTTGATAATATTTGCCTGAGGATTTAACACAATGTTCATTTCAATTTCAAAATTACAGATGTTTGCAATATTCAGGTGCATCAGTCTGACCAAAAATATTATGCCTGTTCTCTGCCTCAAGCCCTTGACCTGAATGAGGTTAGTGACAGGGATATGAATGACTTGAGTGGAAAATGAAACACAAAAGTAGTTTTATCGTGAAGTACAATATTTCTTCTGTCACTTAACCATTTTTCCCCCTCAAAATTACAGGCTAGACTGCAAATCTTCAAGGCCAGCAGTCACGACGACAGTCTAAGTGCCACTTAAAAGAATAATAATTTATGAGGCGCCTTGGTAGAATAGCAAAGGTCACAGAGTAGACTCCCCAGGGAGGAGAGGATGACAAAGGTTAGAAAGATGACTAAAGACTCGCCTACAGAAAGGAATCTTCTTGGAAGGAAGATGTTTTCTTGCAACAGCTTCATCCCACCTAACACACAGTTCCCCATCCAAATGAGCAGTTCACCTTTAAGTTAGCTAAAAGGCATTGCTTGCAAAATATGCTTCTGAAATTCACAGATTGGCAGCTTGGCCCTGTACCCACTGAAGGCTGAAGTGCTGGGAGCTGAAGGACACTGTGAGTCTGTCCCACAGGGCACAAGGGAGATGCCTAATGACTGGTGTGATCCCGCATGGGACATCAAACTTGAAAAAATCTCTGGAGTCTTTGCAAATAAATGCAAAGACTCTGGAGTGCCCAAATAAATGCTCCCTTTTTTGGCAAATGGTACCATTTGCAGACCTCAAAGAGACCACCACAGACTGGTGCAACTTCCCTTAGAAGCAGTGTGAGGGGTTGGTAGGTGAGGAGCCTAGGACACACAGTTGACACATTGCTCCTAGACATCTGTAAATATGCACACCAGCCATCCCTCTAGCTGCTGCAGTTTGGGCAGCTTTTCCTTGCCACAGCCATAGCATACCCTTTTTTCAGACACCTCAAGTACAGAAAAAAAGGCAAGCATGAAGACAAGCAGGAACAACTCTTTTTTGGCACAGCTCCACTTTCTGCCAAAAACATCTCTGGGCTCATAAAATACATATGAACTGGTATAAGAAGCTGGCACTGAAAACCTGGGGGTAACCAGCAGTGTCTTCAAAACATCAGAGTGATAAAGAATAGCTTAACCTGAAGCCAGCATGCAACACAAGACAGCTCATCTCTTCAGAAATGTGTGGCCATAAACATTTCAAAAACTGACAGTTTCCAACTGTTCATGATCAGTTGTGGGAAGTTTCTGCAGCTGGATTAATGGCTGGCACTTGTGGAGGGGCTGGCAAAGCTCTGAAAAGTACAGATGTAGCATGTGCTGGTAAAGAAGAGGTTATTGACTGCTTTGAGCATAAGGGATTATATTTAATTTCTGTAGGACAACTGCAAGCACCCATCTTGCTGGTATTTGACCTCCATGCCAGGCCTCCCAGTTTATAAAGTGGTATCTGAGAACCGAAAATTCATTGAGGCAGATTATCCAAGGAGTATTGGAGAACCCTTACCTATTTTCTATACTAAAATCAGGCAATTTTCTGAAGGGGACGAAGGCCACAGACATTAACAATATCTTCATTTCCTTGCTCCAACCGTCCCTGGTCCCTCACAACAGCCCATGAAGCCTCTGGCTGGCTGCTCAGATAACAGAACATTTTTACAGACCCATAACTGCACGCTGATGACAGCGGAGTGGGCCTTTGGGAGAGGGAAGGGCAGAAGGCAAGTGGAAGGTGGGGTGCAGCTGAGCAAGACTCCAATTGAGAGAGCATCTTTTATCCTGCACATCACCTGCAGGAAGGAGGAAATGCCACAGAAGTGTTGCAAACACATCAAATAGCTCAGGCAATGCCCACTCCTGAGTGACAAATCCACTGGGTATGCTGCCAGACAGCCCTCCTGAACCTGCCCAAGAAAGGGAACCAGCATTTCCACCTCGTGCTTTGCCTCACGCTTAACTCCAGCACAGCAGCCCGCCCTCAGTGCCAAGCCTTGGCGGGCTTTGCTTGTGGGGTTTTATACTCTCCTGTGTTGGTTTTGTATGCCTTGTCTTCCTTTATTAATTTTAAACAGAATGGGGGGATGTAAATTCACCATTGGGGATATGTCAGTGTTTGCTCAACATGCTCTATATACCTTTATTAATTTTGTATTGAATGGTGAATGTGATTTCACTCTGGAGGGAAATCAGGGATAGCAAAAGGTCTTTCCCACAGCAGGACAGCACTGGGGAAGGGGAGGTAATTTCTCTGTAGGTTTATTTTGAGTGATTTATGTGCTTCCATGAGTTTCTAAAGCTGAAGAATTCTGAGCTTTCATGAACAGGCAGCTTCAATGCCATGACCCACTGGTCTAAAGAGGTTGATTATCTTAATGTAGTATTTGTTATTCAAGTCTTACAGCTCACAGTACATTTTAAAAGCAGCAGATGATGCCTTCTTTTAGTGCAAGAGCAGTATGTAAAGAGGGAAATTTAAAAGATTTCAAAATTGAGACCCGTTTCCAAATAAGACTTATTCTTTAACAGTATAAATGCATAAACACCATATGAACTACAAAAGGCTGGTTATTTGACACAGTTTCACAAGGTTTAACTCTTGACTAAAAAGTTCAATTCTTGGCTCACTGCAAAAACTGCCTCTGTCTGTGAGCCTGTCATTTCCAACACTGCAATTCCCTGCCCCCAAACAAGCCAACCCTTGGCTTGGAGCATGCAGGAATACTCAATGCCCTGGACTGCTGGAGATGTTGCAGAGTTGCTTACTTGCAGACAGCTCTGTGCAATCGACTTTTAATTCATGCTATATGGTTACACTCCATTATAGCATATCCCTTTGTTTACAGACTCGTGGTCCCAGTATATCTTAATTCACCAGTATCATGACAATGAAGGTAATAACCCCTTTTTGTCTGTCCTAACTACTTTTCAAGAAAAAAAGTTTTCAGAGGGGAAAAAATAAAAAATCCAAAACCCAAACAAACCCTTGTGCCTCCCTCAGTTTCCAGAGATTCCTAGGTTGTGTCTTCTCCCTACCCAGCTTTGCCAAATGCAATAAACTCGTGAACAGCGGTGTCCTCATGGGTCTGGGCATTTCATATATGACAGTCAAAAAGCACAGAAACAACAGGTGCTGTTTATTGCTCAGTTTTTCAATGCAACACATTTCACCCTCATTTCACTGTGTATTTTTTCACCCGCATTTCTGCAATGCCAAGTACAGAGGCTGCTACAGTTTTTGAACCCTCTGAGTGTGACAGGTGTCTTTTCTTCTACTGACTACCTGAGCACAAAGTCTGTGAGTTCATACCTCATCTCCAGCTCCACCAGCACCCAAAGAGTGAAACCTAGCCTCTTGTTTACTGCACAGGGCAATTCAGATGGTGATTCCATTGTACTGTTGAGTCCTTTGTGACTCCTCGGTCCAGGGACTTGTTGTGGGAAGATGGCTATGGGGTGAAGCTATCAATGAATGTTTACTGTGTAAGGAAGATGAATATTCTCCTGGATGGTCTAATGCTTTTGTCTGCCCTTCTCCAGGCAGCTGTGACATGGAGGACAGCTGACCAGACAGCAAAAGACCTGTTTTACTGATCAGAAGATGCCACAGCAAAATTTATACTTATAAAGACTTACTAGGATTTATGCTGCTGAACAATGCCTTACTGAGATGCTGCTCATAACAAACTTCAGTGGTGAACTGAACTAATTATTTGCTTGAGCAAAACATATTACATGCTTGAAAACTGAGTTATGGACTAGCTGGCTCTCCCTGCACATGTACAAGTCATTCTTTTCCTAACCTGGCGCAGCTGGCACATTAACTCCTTGTGTGACTGACGGCAAGGGCAGAAAGTTTCTGCACCGAGAAGCACAGTTCCCATTTTGAGCACCAGAAAGAGTAGAACTGCTTCATTTGAAAAATGAGCGAGGGAAAGAGGAGAGGAAGGGAATAGGGGAGTGCAGATGGCTGTCATGGGCTCTCTAGGTCAGCACTTTTATACCTGCTGAACACAGCTGGATTTTGAATACGTGGGAGGGAGAGAGGAAGGACAGGATTTGGAAACTGGCTCACATCCATCCAAGATGATAACATGCAATCCAGGGAAAAAGTAATAAATACCAGGTACATGTCACAGCACACAATGCTAACAGCCTTTAATAAAGGCTAATGCAACAATACTCACCAGCCTCCTTGCTGTGCTGCCAGCAGCCTGGGTGTTACCAAGGACTGAAGGCAGGCAGGCAGGCAATGAGGCAGGGAGCAAAGGAAGACAGGCAGTCCTGCCTAACTGTGAGCATCTTGTTCAGGATCCTGCTTACTGACCCCATGTGAAGGTACAGGAGTCAGCCAGTGTTCCACATCACTTGTCTATTAGCTGTATCCTTATCATGGTTTCAGCTAGGATAGGGTTAATTTTCTTGCTAGTAGGTGGTACGGTGCTGTGTTTTGGATTTAGTATGAGAATAACACTGATAACACACTGACGTTTTAGTTGTTGGTAAGTAGTGCTTACACTGAGTCAAGGATTGTTCATGTTGCTGTGCTCTGCCAGCCAGCAGGGGCACAAGAAGCTAGGAGGGAGTATGGCCAGGACAGATAATCCCAATGGATGCTGTGCTCTGCCAGCCAGCAGGGGCACAAGAAGCTAGGAGGGAGTATGGCCAGGACAGATAATCCCAATGGATCAAAGGGATATTTCATACCACAGAAGATCATGCTCAGAAATGGGCAGGGCATTGGTCAGTTGGTGATGAGCAATTGTATTGTGCACCACTTGTTCTTCTTGAGGGTTATTTCTCTCTTTTTTTTACATTAACTACTAATATCCTCATCAGCATTATTATTATTATTATTATTATTATTATCATTAATATTAAATTTTATTTTGCTTCATCTCTTAAACTGTTCTTATCTCAATCCACATCTTTTACTTTTTTTCGCCAGTTCTCTTCCCCATGAAGAGGGGTGCTGGGGGGTGGGGTGAGTGAGTGGCTGCATGGTACTTAGTTGCTGGTTGGGATTAAACCACAGCAGTCCTGGACAAGCCACAGGTCAGCAGTGGTATTCTGTGCCGAGTTTCTTGCCAAGTCCTCCAAAAATAGAAGAGGAACTGGCTAGAGTTACGGTCTCTGTCCTTCACCTTCCTGCAAGCTGTCTTGCACTCCTCTCTTTCAGCAGCACTGTTTTTAAAACTTCAGATGGGGATTACATTCAGCCATTGACTCTCTTCACCCTGGAGAAGGCTCAGGGGGACATCATCACAGTGTTCCAGTACTTAAAGGACAGCTAAAAAGAGAATGGAGGCTTTGTCTTCACAAGGAGACATCAGGGAAAGACAAAGGGCAACAAATAAAAGTTGTACCAGGAGAGGTTTCATCTCAATATAAGAAATAAATTTTTTACTATGAGAACAATCAATCACTGGAACAACTTCTCCAGGGAAGGGATAGAATTTCTTCTCTCTGGGGGTTTTCCAGATGCAGTTGGACAGGGTTCTAGATAATCTCATCTAGGCTTCGTTTCCCACAAAATGTTGGACAGATGATCTTTTGAGGTCTCTTCCAATCTGGGCTGTTCTATGATTCTATAACTAGCTATCCCCCCAAATCCTATTTCTCTGAAGACTGATTCCTAGAGCTTCCCATTCAGACCTTCAAAGCTGCCCATATCATCTAGTCTCTCTCTCTGAGGTTAAGGCTGTCACAGAATAATTTATATTGGAAGGGACCACTGGGGGTCCTCTGATGCTTAAAGGAGATTGCTCAGGGTCTTCTGCAGTAAAGTTTTTTACAACTTTGCGGTTGGAGATTTCACAGCCTCTCTGGACAATTTGTGTCAGTCTTTTGATCACACCTATGGTGACTTTTTTTCCTTTCAAATATGTACAGTCAGAATTTCAAATGTTCCAAATTGTGTCTGATGCTTCTTTTCCTATCATCGTGCACCTTTGAAAAGAGCCTCCCCTTACACATCCCCTTCCATTAGGTAGTCTTAGACAGCAATAGGATTCCCCAATGACCTTCCCTTGATCTGAACAGTCCCAGATGCCCCCACTTATTCTCATATTTCCTCTGCTCCAGCTCACTGTACATCTTGGTGGCTCTCCAGGGGCCTTGCTTCAGCCTACCTATGCCTTTCTTGTACTGGCGAGTCCAAAATCAGATACAGTACTTCAGGTGTGTCTCACATCTGCTGAATGAAGGACAATTATGACTTCTCACCAAGCTAGGTCCAGCTGAAAGCATCCAGGGGTCAGCAGAGCACAAAGCTAGAACAAAAAACCCTACAAATGTGTGTCCAAATGTGAGCAAAAGATACAGTTTTACTATGACTGGCGTAGCCCTGAAAGAGAGAGATTAAAGTCAGCCACACAAGCCCACACCACTAGTAGGCATACAGGTAAGGCAGCCCAGCCAGGTGGGAGAGACTGTACAGGTATGAGGGGAGGAAGGTAGGGAACATCATAATATTTCCCAAATAGAGCACAAAACCACTTAAAGCAAAGCAGCTACAACTGAGCTTAAATTGCTGTCGATCCTAACAGGAATAAAAACAGCAGTAATTTGTCCATTATACCATAATGGGGAACTGTGTCATGCAAACACAGATTTTCTTAATATCAGTGTAACATGATTAAACACTGTACAGCACCAGCATGAACAGCTCATAAAATGGGCCAAGTGTGGTATTAACCAATTGACTGCAGAGGTATTTCTGCAACACAGTGTTTATATACAAAGACTGCAATCCATACAATCTTTGTGAAGAGATTACAGATTTGCATCTGCTATCCAAGCCAATGATAATCCACAAATTAAAAAATAAGAAAAATCATTGCTTGGCAAAGCTGCATCTCCAACACACATTACCATTACCTCCATATACCTTGAAATGAGACCATGAATAACAGGAGGGAAAAATTTCTAAGAGATACCAGAAAGAAAGCGTACACACACAGGGGAGAAAAAATAGTAATGTGTGTACCACCTTTCTGAGTAACTCCCTCAGGAAAGAGTCATTTTAGCATTAGGACCATGAAGTCTGCCTGAGACATGGTAGCAGTCCTAAGTCTAGAGAAAACAACAGCCCAGAGGAGAATGCTTTTATCAGGCCTGCAAATGCTGTGCGTACTAATGAAAAAGGAACTTTGCATTACCGTGGGGCTTTTTTATGGTGCAGCACAATACAGCAGCACAAACTGAGTCCCTATCAAGAGCTGATCATAAGGAATAACTGGAACCAAAACTTGGGTTTCTTCTTAGTTTGTTACTGGAGGAAAAGAAAAAGAATGAAGGAGGCTCTTGCGCCACAAACAGTGCTCAAAGCACTGGAGCAAAGTTTCTGATCAGTTCAATGATTTGGGAAATATGCCAATGAAACAGAAATTCTGGTTAACATTTAAGAAATTATTCAGATGAGGAACTGCCTCCCATGGACACTTTTCTGCCAACATGGATTTACTATGTGGACAAGACTTTCCCCGAGTCCCTTCCAACGATCAGAAACATTGTCCACTTCTTCCATTTTCCTGGAAGGAAGGCATTAAAAATGTCAAAAGTTATTGAGTTATACAAACTTACTTTCTTTTTTTCTTTTTCTTTTTTTTAACTTTGCTCTCTGTCAAAAAAGGCATATTCTGAATTCTTTTATTGCTGGTTTGTGACAGAGAGCTATGTGCAATAAAGTCTTGTCCTTGACCCAGCAAAATTTATGCAGTGATGGTATCAAATAGGTTTATGCAAAGCAGAAAATGGTCTTTTGGACTGAACTGCCTCTTCTAAGACTAGGGTCCATGACTCTAGACACAAAATGCTTCTAAGAAGGGTAGAAGCACTTGCCATGTTTGTATTTATTTTAAGTAATGAGATGAAACTGGGGCCACACAGTGATTTTTTGTGGTTGGGAGAGGTTAGCAGCACAACTGAGGTTGAAAAATGCTGTCTTAAACTACTCAGAGTAAAGCCACAATATGGAAAGACATTATTTCTTGGACTACAGACTAGAGGAATGAGCAGTGCTTGTGGGAGTTCCACAAGACTATTTCTGGCTAGAAAAACTACCCGGATGGTGATTTGCTCGAGCTTCTTGCTGGCCTCCACTTTCACTCACAATTGTGTGTCACATAATTAAGCCTGGAGGGGATAGACATGTCTCATCATGCCCACATGAACATACAGCCAGGGTCTGCTTGATCAGACTGGAGGCTTTCTGGCTTTCTATCAGCAGGAATCAGTGAGGACACCTGAGGGATTCTGTGACACCACATCATTGCAGTAATGAGCAGGCAGATGCCCTTGACAGAGGGAAAGGTCATTATTTTTCTGCATAGTTTTCCTATCCACATCACCAGCCAGCTCACTTCCAGTTTGGCAAGCTGCTCTTTAAGCAGAAATCAGCCTGAGAGACTTTAAGAAACGAAAGTATAATTAGGATCTGTTATATTTGGGATGTGTCTTTGCCATGTTACCACTGACTTTGGAGCTTGCAATTACTGGCAGAAAGCTTTCAGCAAAGAAAAATTTGAATGAAATAAAAATAAACAACCCCTCCAAGAAACAGCAACCATATATCAGGGTGTGTCATCCAAAGGAGAATCTTAATGGCATCCTTTCTCATCCCTACAGGCCTGCACATGGAAAGATTCTGCAGAACTAGCCTGCGACCACTAAACACCGAAGAGCAGAAGAATTCTGCAGTGGAATAAATTCTTTAAGCACTTTTTCTTGAATTAACACTAAAATTGCGAAGTGTATGCACTCCAATGACGACTGCTACATCAAGTAAGGTTGTTTGGAACAAAACAGGTTCCTCCTGTGCCTGCAAGCGACTTGTATGCACATTTGCAACATGCCTATTGCTGAAGTATCTGTGTCATGAGCTGGTAAAGGAAATACTAATAGAATAATGGAAAAGCTGCATGCACAGGCAGCTCTTGCACTGAAAACTAAGTAGAACAGAGGTCACCTCTGGAAAAGATGGAAATAGAGCCTCCAGTAGCCTCATCCTAAGAACCATACTCTTAAAAAGAACAGCAGCCCTTTGCGCAGATTAACTTCTGTGTTCGCAAGTCCAGGTGCGTATTAAAAATCATGAAAGCAAGAAATCTGTGAGGGGTGAAATCTCTCATAAAGCATTTCCAAGACCAGGGACAGTTTGCATGTACAGCAGCACACAACGTATTTTGCACCCTACAAACACAAGTGGGACTCTCCCCTGAAATACAGCTTTCTACTTTTGCAAATGTTCTTCAGTTAGACCGAAATATTCCAATTCATATTTTTTAGGCTTTCAAACACAGAACTTGTTAAAAAATTGGAAAGGGATTTTCATGTGGTGAAAGGGGGTCACAGAGAAAGCCTGAGCCCATTTTGTGAACTGGTTCACACAAAAAGTCCTTACACATGCTTTGACTACAAGTTTGCAAAGACAATTCTCCAGATTTCTGCAAGGTCATTTCAGGTAAGGATTTGAAAAGCTCACTGTTTCTTTAGATATCCGGGTGTATATCCAGCAGGAATTAGAATAGTGAGAAAATCTGTTTTGTTTTGTCTGCCTGGAATCTGTCACCTTTTAAATCAACTTCTTGAAAAGATTAGTTTCCATCTGCCAACTACCACAGTATATATATATGTAGTGTTTTAAGTGCAGAAGAGGATATCAAGTCCCTCTGAAATCCATGCTGTTCTGTTTAGGACATATTTTGATGATATTTTGTACAAGTTTCCAAGTGATGGCTGTGTCAGCAAGCTCTGGCACAGAACAGCAGCCAGCTGGGTGTGGACTAGACAGCATGTGGACAGGAGTCAGGCTGAGGACAGTCCTGGAGCCAGAATGGTTGTATCTGTACTGGAAATAAGGCTCTAATTTCTAAAGCATTTGCAGGATACACCCCCTCTAGGAAAAAAAAAAATAAATAAAAGACACCAAAAAAGAAACACTTGATTTTAAATTACAGTCTTTAAATCTATGTTACTTGGAGTTACGTTTTAAGAGGATTTATGACTAAGATGGGAAAAGAAAAGGCTTCTAAATTATTAGCTGCAACTTTGAGGAGGAGACCACAGAAATGATGTTTAAAGGTCTAATCCTGGCAGCTCACATGCATGTAAATTGTTCTGTACAGCTCAGTAGCACCCACTTGCCAGATAAAGGTGTGCAGGTTTGAACTGGTTGTATGATCAGTAGCATAAATTTATTCCAATTAGTCAGAGAGCTGAAAATGTCCAGCTTCAAAAAAACCCCAAGAACAAGAGTTAATATATATTTGCAGGGAAGCTAGGAAAATCCTATGAAAAAATGTTTTAAAAAATCTTTTTTTTCCACTGAACAGCTCAGAGAAATATGTCCCTGACAAAGGCACGTAAGGGGCAAAACCACTGGTTATTTGTTCTCTTTTGCTCTTTACAAATGAAGCAAACTACAGTTAATATATTATGCATGTCTTTCAGCATATTTTTATTTAGCCTGTTTTGGTTTACTGTGCCTTGGGAACTTTCACTTTGTTTTGTTTTGCCTTGGGAACTTTGATTTGATTTTGTTTTTCTGGTTAATAACAAAAGTGAAGTATTAGGGCAGGCCATCAACCAATCTACAGCATGTGAGATTTGTTTAAGTTTCAATGAAACAGCCTCCCAATGTCTCTTTTCCACTCCCTTATCTTATCAGCCACCAAACCCCTCTCAACAAGCTGGCTTGTCAGAGGAACAGCACGGGCCAGTTGTTACTAGTCATTTCATTTCCCGTTAACATGATCTGTTGTTTCACCTGCAGGAATAAGACAGACTTTTCCAGTAACATGCTATAGGGTCTCAGTCCTGTTCAGTTTGGGTACAGAGTCCAATTTGTGCCTTATACCATTCAAATTACCATTAAGGTTATGATTGAAATGGATAAGCAAAAGATACTCCTCTGTTGCGAGGAATTCACCCGTTCTGCAGAACTGAAAGAGGGACAGAGAACAGCAAAGCCTGTGGGAGAAAGTAAGGGAAGAGATGACAATTGCCATATTAGACTGTCACTACACTCACAACTCAACTTTTTAATTTTATTTGGGGATGGGGGGCATCTCTTTTAGCTTTTAGCAGCATATGGGAAAGCTGAGGAACAAGAATGGATTAAGGAAAGCAGGACCAAAGAGATGGGAATGAGGGTTGAAGGATTTTGATGGGGCTGAAAATCATGTTCCGAGTAAATAACCAACAGAGTGAGGCAGAGAATGGGGAAAAAAACAACCTTAGAAATTATATGCAAGGGCAGGAGTACAGGAATGAATGGTCATACAGCAGCACTGAGGTAGAGGCAGGCTTTTCTCCAGCAGCATTTGTCTCTATCCTGCCCTACCACACCAGCTGGAGGCCAGCATCTGTACACCACTGTTACAATAAACTGGTATCCTTTGATAGCTTATTTCCCTCTTCCTTTGCTTTCAAAAGGATATCCTCGATCAGTCCCTAACTTTTCTAAAACCCTTTTCCAGCCTGGGGCAAAGAGGGAAGCATGCTTACACAGACAGACTCCTGGAGGGTCACTTTATTTTCTGAAGGATGCACAGAAATTGTCAGTCTGTTTGTGTATGTCTAGACAGCAACATACAAATGTGCTGCCCCCCTCCTAAAAAAGCTGCAAGACAATTTGGACTGAACCAATTCTGTTTCCCGGCTCTTTGAAGGGCTTCAAGCCTGTAGGTGCCATGCAGCAAAACAACAAGACTGTCCCAATCCTTCAAAGGTGGTAGAAAACTGTTTAAAGATACCATCCTCCTCTGTCCTCTTGTTTAAGGACCAAATCAGTGGAATTCCTCTACTGTGAACAGCACCCAGAGGTGGAAATAATCTGTTATGCAACAAGAAATTTGCAGTCTCTCGTCTGTGTGGCCCACTTGCAACCAAGTTTTCATTCTCTCTACTACTGATTCTGTTTTTCTAGTGGTGATTTTGATTTTTTCATGTGCTAGGGG